>JASDQU010109410.1:90961-101266 GCA_032191745.1 Picea mariana
TTTTTTCAAGAGGGGACTCATTAAGAGAAGTATTTTCTCCGATATATGTTCCTTTAGAGTAAACTACACACACTTGTGCTAAAATAGATGAGTTTAGGAGAGGTGGTGCTCCATGATAAGTTTCTAACAAGAACGGGTCTTTGAATATTCCAAGGCTGATGTCAATGATTGGAAAAGCATCTGATATAGCACGGACAAGAGGGAGGATGTTATCAATGTTGGCGTAATGGTTAGGCTCATAATGTGTAAGTTGGTCGATGATGACGATTTTCACGTTATGGGGGGACATCATCTTATGAAACAAAGAAGAGGATACCGCCTTCATAGCATACATGTAGCTACGTCCGAACAAGATATTGTAATCAAGTGGGGTGTCAATAACTTCAATGTTAATCAGGATGGATTTTTTGCCAAGTTCTATGGGGACATTTTGGAAGAGCCCTTCAGGGGATGATGGTCGACCGTCATAAGCTCTCAGGGTGATGGCGAATGGTACTAACTCAGGTGAGTTGAGTTTCTGCCATAATAATTTGGACATGATGCATGTGGATGCACCTTCATCGATGATGCACCGATGAATTGTGATGTTCCAGATCTTAACTAGTATTTGAAAGGCTACCAGAGTGGGGAGACGTGGTTCTCCATTATCTAAATCAAAGGTGATTAGCTGAGTATCAGCTGGGTCGACTTCCCCAAAGGTGGAAAGAAAGGACTTGCGTTGTGATGGATGGGTTTGGAGGACCTCCAACATGGAAATGGATGCAGAAGACTGTGTTAAGTCGTCGACCAGACTATTGTTATGTGCTTTTCTAGCATGAGGGTTATGTACGTTCCATCATAAAGGTATGCATGGTATACATGGATTTGGCTCAGTGTTAGGATCTGGGATCATCAATGGTTGTCCTGTTGTAGCTGGAGTTGCTTTTGAGGTGGTTGGGATAGAGTTGGGAGGAAAGCTGTATTGACGGTTGTGTGTTTGCAGAAGAATCTCTTCTTCACTAGTATGGAGGATACTAGGATTGACTGGATATTCAAATTGATTGAGACCTAGGTTTTGATATTGCCCCATT
Organism: Picea mariana; assembly: GCA_032191745.1. Lineage (NCBI taxonomy): Eukaryota > Viridiplantae > Streptophyta > Pinopsida > Pinales > Pinaceae > Picea > Picea mariana. The sequence goes on from JASDQU010109410.1 coordinate 92,032, forward strand.
TGTGGTGTGGTAGATTTTATGTCTTGTTGGGTATTCATAACACCTTGGTGTGGAATGGGGTTTTGAAAAATGCCCCAGAGGTGGTGGTTGCAAATAATGTTATGGGGTTGACTGAGGGATAGGTGGTGCCAAAGGGCATTGTGTGTTCATGGATTCTTTCATCCATTTGTAATCATCAATTTGGGGGTAGTGGTGAGTATAATGTCCATACTCATGACATAGGGCACAAGGGAAGTTAGTTATTAGATTTTTTTTCTTCCCTTGTCATGTTTTATTGTTATTATTTCCCCCTTGGGGGTTCTAGTTTCCTTTATTATGGTTTCCCCCTACGAGAGGGTTTTGTTGGGGGTTATTTCCTCCTGGTCCCATGTTGTTATTAATTCGATTTTTTCCTTTTTTCTTATAATTATTCGTCTAATGGGATGGATTATTTATATTCAACTGTTCAAAATCATGAACCTGTTGAATGGGAGAGGGATGAAACAAATTAACGTCGACATCTAGTTGTCCTGGTGGAGGAGCAACTAGTTGGGGAGGACTAGGAAATGGAAAATATGTATTGTTTTGTGGAGATGATCCATATGGAATATATGAATTTGAAGTACTTCTACTACTGTTGGGGTTAGATATGGGGGTTGGGGGTGGACTTGTACTTGATTGAGAAACCGGATGCATCAGGGGTACCGGTGGGGGTCCCCACAATGACGGAGGGGGAACAATAGGTTATGACTGTTGGTGAGTGGGAGGAGGGTAATAATACATTACTACATATTGTTGAGGATACTAATTTTCACCATAAGTAGGTGATGAGTGGACGTAAGGGTTGAGGTGTGTCATAGAACCAATCAATCCATCCGCAGCGTGATAAACCCCAGGTTTTTCCTCACCAAATGGTAGGGATCAAGGTGCATCAGGAAATACTATGTACAAGTAACCTGATTGGGAATATATGAGGTTGAATTGTTGGGCCTTGCTGATGGGTTCCTCTTCTGATTGAGGAAAAGTGGATGCTACATCTTTGGCAATCATAAGGATGAGTGATCTAAGAAAAGTGGTGGTTTCTTCTTTACATAAACTACGTTGTTGACGCCATTCATGGATGTGATTGGATATATGGATATCAGTGATTTGTTTGAACTCAAATAGAATTTCTAATCCAGTGTCATGATGAACTAGTAATTGGAAAAAGGACAAAAAGGCCTTGGCCAATGAATCAAAGGTTACATGGGACCCTGATTTTTCGTCCACATACCATTTGACTGATGAACCAGTGAGAGTTATTTGAAATAAACTCAAGAAGATGGAATCATCCATAATGTTGTTTGAAGAGCACCATAAGTGGAAGGTCATAACATGGTTGGTGGGGTCTTCCCATGGTTTTCCTTCAATCTTTGGAATGTATGAAGGCAATTTGGTAGGCATATTGGGCCAAGTGGCATCATGAAAAATAGAGTCATTTGTGAGTTTGGTTAAATCATGAATGTTGATAGATGCCAAGTATGGAAAAGGGGGATTTGGAGGAGGATTAGTTCTATCCATTTTGTGTGTACGTAGTGGACCTGTCCCTTGAGAGGGTTTTGATGGATTTGCACTTATTTCTTGAGAAGAAGTTTGACCCTTGCCTCCTTGTGAAGGAGAACCAATAGATGGATTTCCTTGGGTATTTGACCGAACAAAAGTGGAACCAAGTAGAGTTGATCCCAAAAAAACATAACTCACTAGGGTGTGATATGGTTGATCCGGTGAGTTGGCAATACTAGGGACTCCTCCTAGAATAGGAGGGAGATTTTTCAAGTGTTTGAAATGACGGGGATTCTGTGGTTCCCCTATGGTTCTGACTAGCAAAGTGAATGTGTGAAAATGGTGATAAGAGATAAATAAATGAGCAAGTGTTTTTTATATTTTTGACCTTCACAAAATAGTATAACTCACAATTGCATGTAATCAAATGAACATCATATATAAATCAATTGTAAAATAAACAAGCATGTGGATAGGTTGATTTTCTCCACGAGGGGGAAACAAAAATAAATGCTCATGTCCTAAAATACTTGTCATCCTTCCTCTCAATTTAGCACTAGGCCTTCCAATAACACTCAACAGTGGGGTCTGAATCCACTAGAAGAGGAACTAGTGAAGGTTGAAGTAGTCAGTTATAATGAGGGGTAGAGGGTGCATATCCCGAAAGAGATGGAAATATTTCTCAATAGACACACAAAATTTGACCAAGGTGCGATTGTAACCCACAACTACCACTTAGGTAGATATCCTATGTTTGACTACTAAGTACCTTGATCAAAGGGAAAAATTTAGATTTTTGTCCTAAAAAATGGGTCACAGGCTGGATACCCTCACAAGAGTTGGGTGACTCAATAAGAGATGCATAGAACAATTGGACCTCGACTTTCAACCCTTCACGAGTATCTCACTGCCTTATGGTATAGGAACACTTGACTTGGAGGATTTGAAGGATCCCTATTATCAACTTCTATTGTTTCAAAATGTGAGAACCTGATAATGAGGGGTTATTTGGATGCCTACCCCCAAGATCCTACCTAGACTAAAAAAAATATTTTGGGCACCTCCTGTGGAGGAAACTTTAGTGTGTTCTTAGAAATTTTTTATATGGAGTGGGCTGAGAGATTGGATTCATGGACCAACCACGTTTGCATTTAATTTGTGTGGATAATTTCTAAAGAAGTAGTTGGATCTTTCGGAGTTCCTTTGAAGTACTTTGTGGGTACTTAAAAAGAAATCTTACTTCGACCTCCACTATTCTAATAGAAATTATGTGTGTGATGAGTGGCTTTGTGTGCAAGAAAGTGAAAAGTGTGCAAAATGTTTTTAATAAGTTAAGTGTAAGATTGTAGAATATGGACTTCCTATGGTCCTTACAAATATTTTTACCTAGCTTACTAAGTTCTTTGGTACAACCCTGCGAAATATTTAAATCCCTAGAGAACTAACATTGTGGACATATGGGTCCTTACATGATCGTTTAAACTTCCTAAAATGTTCTCTATACTATAAAATCTCTTGAAACTATCCTAGGATTGTAAACATGTGGGAATGTATGGGCCCTTACTTGATCTTTTAAACTTTCCTAGAATGTTATCTAGACTAAGAAAACTTTTTAAAACTATCCTAAGATTGTAAACATGTGGGCATGTATGGGCTCGTACAAAGATTTAAGATAATTTTGAAAACTAAGAGGTACCCAAAGGGGGTTTTGTCCTCTCCTATTGATTTAAGGGAGTATAAAAAGGTTAAGCAATTTATCGGACAAGACACCATGTTGGTATTGAAGTTTGAGGGATTTACTATGGACAATGACAGATTAAAGAGAGATAATAACCAGATTTATGTACCTCCCATTGACGAGTTGAGAAGTTTGATCTTAAACGAAGCTCATAGAGATGTGTACCTGGCTCATCCTGGAGTCATGAAGATGAGGGAGTACCTTAAACCCTTATTCTTTTGGAAAGGAATGAAGGCATACATTGACAACTACGTGGCGATATTTCTAGAATGTCAACAAGTGTAGGCTAAACATAGACATCCGATAGGATTACTGCAACCACACATTGTTCTGGAATTGAAACGGGTGGTCATTCCGATGGAATTAATTGTTGGATTTTCACTAACGACAAGGAGGCATGACTCAATTTTCGTGGTAGTTGACACTATGACAAAGAGTGCACATTTTATTCAGGTGCGTACAACGTATCAGGCGCTAGGCATAGCTAAGGTATTTATCAGCGAGATAGTGATATTTCCTGGTGTGCCTAAGAGGATCTTATCTGATAAGGGAATCAATGATTGCAAGACGATTTGGACTAGTTCCGAAGAGGCCTTTGGAACACCAAAGAACTTTAGTACAACATGCCACCCTTAGATAGTCAGGATGACTGAATGAACGAACCAAAATTTGGAAGGTTATGTTATGTATCTATGTGTTGGACCAACACAAGCGTTGGGAATAATTCTTGCCGCTTGTTGGGTTTGCATGAAAAAAAAACCCATCAAGATACCATTAAGATGGCACTATGGATTTTCTCTATGGGTGACCATGTTGGAGGCATTTGAAGCTGGGATCGACTTGAGGATAGGGTCCTGGTGGGACCAGAAGTGATCCAAGAAATAGAAGAACAATTACAAACGATATGCAAAAGGGATGGAAGAAGCACTAGAATGACAACAGTTTTTTCGATGCACATAACGTTCATCATTTATGAATTTGTCCTATTGACTAGTCGTTCATGATTCCTAAGTACTATGCAAGATGTTTTTCTTGTATCGATTGCGACATTATTTCAGTGATCCTACGCATGTGATTGACTTGAGTTCTTGCGAGTGTCAGATGAGAGTGCGCTCACGATGAAACCAATCCACATTCTGGACCATCGCATTCGACAACTACGACGTTGAACAATCGATCAGGTCAAGGTCCAGTGGGACAATTATATTCCACACTCGGCTACATGGGTGGACGCCTATGATACGCGTCAACAGTTTCCATTTTTGCTTGATAGATAGACATTTAGATATTTTGAGATACTTTATTTCTACACTTGTATACTGTGAAACTTGGAGATGAAATTTAAAACAAGAGGGGGTGTATGTAACATCCCACTCCTGCGTGCACCTGATGCGAATTATTCTTGAGAACACTTGCGTGCAAGTGATCCGGTTCATTTTATGATTGATAGTTTTTCTTATGGATTATGATGATGTTGTGGATATGAGGATATGTTATTTGATTATATGTGTGTCGACATGTGTTATTTATTGGTTTCTCCTGAGTGTGCATGACTCTTGACAGGTTGGGGATGCCGATGGAATCGATGGACCTCCTTGGACTCCGGATTGATTCAGTGAGTGGATTGTTTACGGTTTGTGTATTTATGTTATTGCATATGTGACATATGACTAGTATATTATGATATTGTTGTGGATTGTTGACAGGCTCGTTGATGGATGCAGGTTGACGATAGCTTGCTAATCAGACTTACATTTGGATTAAAGGTGTGATGCACAACAACCAGAGATATTGAGGGAGAGGTGTGGAAAACACCCTTCAACAACATACTAGCATTTTCGTTGTGGCTCAAACTGTAGTTTAACGATTACCTAGTTCGTGATATCCACAATGTCGTGAGGGCAGACTAAGACAAATGCTCATGAATATTCTAAGGGGCTCGCAATAAAGTAGGGTCCTTATTCCTTAGAGGCCCTTAGTCTCTCACAAGGTTTCCTGACAGAGTATTCACTCCAAGGGAGTACTTCTACCAAAATCAGTCAAAAGGCGAGTGGCACCCTTGGAGCACGTAGTGCATCTTGAAGGGAATGTCACAAAAATGAAACTTGAATGAAGGCAAGTGGCACCCTTGGAGCATGTAGTGCATCTTGAAGGACAAGTCCTGGTTTTAATACTGGTGAGTCAATGAACCTAGGTACCTAGAAAACAACATCTCACTTTGACCTGATTAGCCTTAAGATAATTGTTGCATGAGTAGTTTTAAAAAAATTATAAAATTTCCCTTAAAAACAATTTTGCTGAGCCTAGTTGAATTTAAAGCCTAGGTCTAAGTAGGACATGAGAACTAAAAATCAATTAATCAATTAATAAAGGGGGGATGAAGAAAAATTAAATTAAAAAAAAATCAATGGAGGATTAAATTATTTAAAAGATTAATTGTTGAGTTTATGTAAAACTTGCTAATTTAGAACTTAGACCAAAAAGGGGAAACTTAAATACAAAAGGAATGTGGAACATAGAAGGGAATCTAGTCTATAGAACTTTCCAAATTTGAACTCAAATAAGCTTTAAGAAAGACGTCAGTCATTAAGGGAATGTGAGGGAATAAAGGGACATCGAGGAGCATTTTTAGGAAAACTTTTAGGTGGGTGAAGAAAATTGGCAATTTAATTTAATAAATAAAATAAAATTCTGGTGCAACTAAGGGATAATTTTCCTAAGTAATTTTTAATAAAAAGAATTAAATGTGCATTTAGCAACTAGTCACTAAGAGAAATCTATAAAATAAATGGGGGAGGAGGAGAATGCATCGCGTCTGGTATGTGTAAGGTTATGTTGCCAAATTTTACTATTGACTGATTTTTCTTGTGGGCGTTGGGATACTGAGCTTGGATAGAAAGTGGTAGCTCGACCGTGTGAGGCGAGTTGGTAGATAGCTTTCTCTGGTCTGTGTGTGTGGCCCCTTTGCAACTTGAGGGGTTAAGGGGGAAGAATATTACCCCTAGTGTTGGCTGGGAGGTACCAATGAGGTCTTCACAGTTAGAAAGCGGAGGGCGGGATGAAGCACAAGCATAGGAGAACCTTTTCGAATCCCCGCTCTAGGTCATGGTATTTTTTCTGAAATTGATGGTTATAAGATTTAATTTCTTTTTATATATGCTAGATTGATGGTTATAAGATATAATTTTTACTTATGCTTGGACATACATGGTGTTTCTGCTGAAGATCGATGGTTATAAAATTTCACTTCTTTTATATATGCTGGATTGATGGTTATAAGATATAATTTTTACTTATGCTTGGACATACATGGTGTTTCTGCTGAAGATCGATGGTTATAAAATTTCATTTCTTTTTATATATGTTGGATTGATGGTCATAATGGTAATCCTGTTGAAGATCGATAGTTATAAGAATTAATTTTATACATGCTGGATTGATGGTTATAAGATTTAAATTTTTCATATATATGTTGGCATGGGTATTTCTGTTGACGATGGATGAGGACAATATTTAATTCTATATACGCTTGTCTATGGTGTTTTTGTTGGAGATTTCTTGAGATAGGATGTAACTTTTATATATGCATGGTTACAATATTGATAAGTAATTGTTTAGAAAAAATTTCAGTGTACAAATTGTAGGTCGGATTGAAGGACAACCTATGATCAATGTATGAATACAAGGAAAAGGGGGACAACGGGAAGATTATCCATTTTTATATGCTGTTTGTATTCACATCCAGAACCCCAAGGATTCATGCTAACCGAGGTTTCACAGTGTTGGTTTGGCGCAACCATCTACTGATTTAGAGCGCTTTCATTGTCGCGCATTTGGCCCCCACCTGGTTTATATTTTCTCCATAAATTCGACAATGTCGAGTCCTCTGGACAGATTTGTGAGGCCGTGTTTGAGGGATATTCTGCTCAGGATGAAAGGAGAGAGAGGAAATATGAGGTAGAGAATTCTGAAGATAAGCGAAGAAGAACTGTGCGTATGAGGTGGAGAATTCTGAAGATAAGCGAAGAAGAACTGAAACAATGGTTTTCTTTATTAGCAGCGTGTACTGAAATTGATATCAAAGAGTTTATGAAGTTTAACCCAATCCATTAATTGATAGGCGATGAGTAGACCGGTTTTATTAAATTTTCGCCAATAAATAAGTATAGAATCTCTATGTCAATTTACACACAGAGAGTAAATAATTATCAGAAGGGATAATCTCTATTATTCCACTTGAACGTTAGTAAAGGATAGTATGGAATATACTAGCTGGTAAACTACCTTTCGCTTCTTGATTTCCATAATTCTACCTTGAATGTTATCTAGTTAGATTGTTAAGTAATTGCTAAGGTAAACTATATAGCTATGTAATTTAGCTAATTGCCATTACTTGTATAAATGAAGTGATCATGAGAATTTTTAAAATAAGCATAATAATGGATTATGGTCAAGGTTTGTTGAAACTTAGTATGTTATATGAGTGGAGAGGTAAGATATTATTAAATGAATTATAAAATAAGATGACAGGGTATTATAACTTTAGTCAATTACAAAATTGGTAGTGCTTATATTATTAGATTAGTTATAATTTGGCTCTCTTATCCTTGTATTTTAAATGATATTTTAAATGATAAGAGGATATTAATAACCTGGAGTAATAATGTTAGTTGAATAAATCTTTAGCAATAAGGATAATAATAATTAATATTGATAATACTCCCCTTGATCCTTATAAATGAAGTTGAGCTATATGGAAGAAGGAAATTCTTGGTCGAGATCATATGGAATCCCTATTAGTTTACTTGACGAATAAAATCTAGGAGAGAGTGTTTTACCATCCTCCAGTTATTATATTAAAGGGGGCGGTGTTCTTTTCGTCACTCGGTTTTCATATTACATCATTTTCTATTTATTTTTATGTGTCATTATCCGTCATTGACTCTTGATTGCGTTGTTATTTATTTAAATGTTGAGTAGCGGATGATGTTGTTAATCGAGTTGTTATTCATTTGATGATGGTTGAGTATATGTCGTTACTGATTTGTGGATCCATTGGTTGCGACGTGATTTATTACGACGATGTATCACTGTAATTATTTCTTTACGATGTCGTCGATTTGTGTTGCTATGATTTTGATGTTGAAGTTTTCCCTTCACAGAAAAAGAAAAAAAATTACTTGTTGTTCGTCATTGTTGTGTCGTAATGTGAGGGATGCTACAACTAAGGAGCCTTATGTTTTCCCAAAACATTGCCACCAAGTGTTTTTTTACCCAGATGTGTTGGATAAGGATTGGTGGTTTGTATTAAGACATGACCCTAGATAAAAACATATTTTTGAGAACAACAATGTTACATGACAAGCGAGAAAGATAATGAGGGTGATGACAACAGAGAGTGATATGTACATGTTTTATTTCATCTTTAATACTATTTTTGTATATTTTTGTTATATACTTTATTTCGCTAATTATATTGTTTTTTATTCATCTTCTGACAGAGGAAATGTTAAGTTAATTATAACAAATCTTTGAACAATTTTAGTTGGTTAACAGTCAATTTGATGTGTAATGTGTTTGTCTTTCAAATTATTTTTGATTTCATGGAACGATTGGTATTTGAACATATTTATATGTCATTGCATATATTAAAAATGTTTCATTTTCTTTAAGTATTTCCAATTGTGAAATTCTAAAAAATGTTAAATATCCAGTTGAACTTTTAATGGAATATGAAATTATATTTTTTATGTTGATATAATTAGATGTAATGATATGGTTGATATGACTGTTTAATACTACAACATTTTTTAGGATATGTTAACATGATGATTCAAAAACTGAGTTTATGTTCATTTATTTTGTAGATTTAAAAGTAAGATTAACAAAAAATGTGGTTTATAATTAAAAAATTAAATTTATAACATGATTTTGTGATAATTTGGTTTTTAACTAAAGTAGTGTTTGTTAGTTTAC
>JASDQU010109410.1:104660-121787 GCA_032191745.1 Picea mariana
GCTCAGCAACCTTTTACCATTTTCCCCCATTTCCTTACCATTCTTCATCGACGAAACAACACCGTCCAACAATTGTTTCGCCTTTTCTTTTCTGTTGCTGAAACACCATTATCAACAACTCTTTACCATTTTCCCCCATTTCCTTACCATTCTTCATCGACGAAACAACACCGTCCAGCAATTGTTTCACCTTTTCTTTTCTGTTGCTGAAACACCATTGTCAGCAACTCTTCACCATTTTTCTCGATGCTGAAACACCACTGTCCAGCACTTTTGACTTTCTTTTGATGCTGAAACACCATTGTTTAGCACTTTTTCTTCTTCTGATTTCCAAAACACTACAGTATGACAATTCCTCACCTTCTTCATCGACGAAACAACACCATCCATCAATTGTTCCGCCCCATTTTTCTTGTTGCTGAAACACCATTGTTCAGCAGTTCTTCACATTTTCTCATTACCGAAACAACACCGTCCAACAATTGTTTCGTTCTTCTCTGTTGCTGAAACACCAATTTTTCAACATCATTTGTCAGCAAGATTTTATGCTCTCATACTATAGTTCATCCTTCCAGTTAGAAAATCCTTGAAACAATTCATAAATCAAAGTCTCTGCCATGACTATTGAACAGGCATGATATTTTATTTGCAGAACGAATCAAAAGGTAAGAGGAGGTATGTAAATTTTATGTAATTCAGTTAGGCTATAGTTAATGAGAAGATTCTAAAACCATTATGACCACTCAAGTGCAATCATTACTAGCCGAACTTGACGGGAGGGGAGTACACGTCAAATCTTCGATACCATCATTTCACACAAATTCACTACCGCCATTCCTATTTCACCACCCTTTCGCGTATTTGACCACATTTTGCATAACGTCACTCGGAAAACTCATTCTGCATAGAAGCTGATACTCAAACTCTTCGATGCTGTATCCTACCGACCTGGTAGCTATGGGAGGCTCTGTCATATGGAATGAGCCTGCCACCACAGCGTTGTTAGAACATTATCCAGTAGCTTATCAAATCTTTCAGCAGGCAGGATGGCTCAGTTACTTTCAGAGACTCCAGGGGTATAAAGAACAACAGGTCCTGCAATTTTCCCAAAACCTACAGGAAGACCATTCTGTCGTCCAAGGGATCCGAATTTCAGTAACAGAAGAAGATATTGCACAGGTCTCAGGCCTCCCTATCGATGGCATTCACATGTTCAGCCGTAAACATATCATTCGGAATGCTCAACAGAACTTCTTCCTACCAGAAGAACGAATTGAATTTAAAGGCAGGGGTGTTGAAATCAGCTCATTGCCACCCCCATGGACGGAAGTTGCAAGATTCATCAAGCATTACCTAACCTGCGAGGGCCGATACCAGGTATTTTATCAGCACGAATTTCTTTTGTTATCTCATTTAAGGCTTAATAGACGGGTCAATATTCCTTATTATTTGCTGGGTTGTCTGAAAAATATGGCGCATTACTACAGAAAGGCTAAAGATTCCACCCTTTCACTCACCCATCACCGTCTTGTCCAACTGCTCATCTAAAGGGGTTTTCCCCAACAAAACCCTCCACTAAATAACCCGCCCATAAACCCCCAAGCAGCGGCCGAAATTCTTGAAAACCTCCAGGAGCAGCAACCGCAAAATCCCCCAGACTCCCCAGAAGTACCCAATAGCCCTCCCACAGAACCAACCAGACCAATCAACCCCCCTACCATACCAAGCCCGCCTCATAACTTACCAGAATCATCCACCCCTGCCCTTCATATTCTTAGTGATGATTCTGAGCCGGACAATTCCCCCTGCCCCATCATTGAGGAAAGATCCTCACTAAAACGAAAACAAATTCCCATCTTTCTGCCCTTCTTACGAAAAAAGCGAACAAGGGCCTCAACAAGGCCACCCATTATTGCCACTACCCTAGATCTCCAACCCATTCGACTGATACCTTGTACACCTCCAACCTCCCAAATCCCGAGATCTTTGCCTATCCCACCCACGGGCACTGAAACACAAGAACCAGATGCCCACGGTGGTGTGCCATCATCTCCTTCAAACCCAGTAGCTGAAACACAAGAACCAACTACCCATTCTGTAGCTGAAACACAAGAACCAACTACCCATTCAGTGGCTAAAACATAAGAACTAGCCATAGCTGCCACACAAGAACCAGCTACGACTGAAACACAAGAACTAGCTGCTGATATTGAAATTGAGATATAGGAACCAGAGGTCCAGGGTGCTGCAACATTACTTTCCTTACATCAAGAAGCTGAAACACAAGAATCAGCTACCATTCCTGTAGCTGCTCCACGAGAACCAGCTAGTGAGGTTGTGACTGCCACATAAGAACCAGTCATCCCTCAATTAGAACCAACAATGGCCTCTGTCTTGCAGGAAAACGAGTTTTTAAAATCTGAACTGGAAGAATATAAGCAAGAACTAGCCAGGGAAAAGGAAGCATACGAGAATGAACTAAATTTGTACACCCTAGCTCGTACAACAACCTTGTCAGAGGGGACTACAGAGAACCTGTGTAAAGAATATATGTGTTGTCAATGTGGGGATATTTACTATCAGGCAGGCTATAAGGTAACTCAAGTCCTAATATCAGGAGCTCCCCCTACTCCTTCATCTTTTGTAGTAAAAAAGGAAGAACCTGCTGTCACACAAGAACCAGCTATAGCTGTCACACAAGAACCAACTACAACTGAAACAAAAGAACCAGCAGGTCCTCCCAAGTTTAAGACTGAGCCCTGCACTGCAACAAATGAAGCTCCTTCCTTTGTCAACAAAGCTGTACAGACAATACCTATGGAGGAATTTATACCTCCCAGCCAGATCAATCTCCCCACTTTTGTGGAACAATCTACTCAGACCTTATCTCATCCCACTACTTGCAACACTCAAACACAGACCCAACTATGGGATGAACAAGAAGCAATACAAAAATGGAAGAAAGAGTATGCTGCAACACAGGCCAAAAGCCTGCAAGAGCATAGACAAATCTGGATAAATCATACATACTCAAATTGGGAAGCTTTAGAGCAGACACGCCAGGAAGCTCGTGCCCTTAAGAAACAGAACAAAGAGTTGAAAGGCAGAATGGCCCGGGTATTTGACCTGACACAAAAGCTATTGGCTACAAGGAAACCATCTTGCAACTACTCCTTGTTCCTCATGGAGCGAATCACATGGTTTCAGATCAAATCAATTATAGAAGGCAAATCCTATGTAGTACTACACCCAGCAGATTTTGTTAAAACTTTCACAGAAGCATTTGCTAGGGATCAACACCTCCTTTGTGAGGCATATTTCCATAACGAAGCCATTCCCGAGAACAGACAGCTGAACCTTAATCCTCTTGTCAGGGACATTCAGATTTGGGCGTTCACCTCCTTTCTCCACAATCAAATCATTTGGAAAGATGACTTCATGGATGCTAAACACAATGAAGACAACCGCCTTCTATGGATAAGACCAGAACCACAGAATGCAACCACCTTTGTCACAGAATATTATGAGTTCTTAAAGAAACCAGGGGTGACTGAACATGTTCAGCAGCTATAATCAACAGTGCTCCAGGATTGTCAGCACATCATCAGATCCATAGAGATTCCTACCCTCTAGGAAAATAACCTGTTTTGGAAGAAATCCACTGAGAAAAGACAAGAACAGAATCCTTTTTGCCCCACCAACCTTGAGGTAGCAATTTCCAGGGTACCTAACTACATCCAGTGTGCTCAGCAATGTGCTAAAAAATTGGATAGGGTACCGGTTTTATTTTCCTATCCTCTGGTTGCCAATAGAAAGATATCAAATTAATTATAAGATGCCTAAGAAGACAGAAACAACAACATGGCAAAGATTATAGCGGGTCCAAGGGTTCAGGATGCCAACAGACAGTACCTCCCAGAGCTACTGCTTGAGTAACTTACACGCTCAGAGTCGGTATCTAGACTCTGATTCAGAGTGAAGTTGCCTGAGGACATGCAACACCTTGAGTTGGGGGGGATGTTAGGACCACACAATGTACCTTTTTGCCCATACTTTTTGCCACTATTACACTCTTGTTCACTCACATTTAAACTCATATTATCACTTTATCTGATCATTCCAAAGGTACACAACGTCCCTTCTCATTACTATTCGTTTAATTTGTTTTGCATAATATTTTACATCACTCTCGTACTTAACCATTGATTAGAAATGTATAAGTGTTGAAACAGTTCAAACTGCAGATTAGCATTTGAGGCCTGTTACTGAAACAACAATTCACAGAAGCTGTTACACAGTCTAGGGTCGCAGATGCTGAAACACAAAGCTGTTACACAGTCCAGGGTCGCAGATGCTGAAACACAGAGCTGTTATACAGTCCAGGGTCACAGATGCTGAAACACAGAGCTGTTACACAGTCCAGGGTCGCAGATGCTGAAACACAGAATCGACGATGCTGAGTTCATGGTCACGATGCTGAAACACAAAGGAATCCGTTACACAGTTAGCGGTCAACAACAACTCTACAACAGTTTCACCATGAGCCAAGCACCAACCATCGCTCCTACATGAGAATGCTGAAACAGTCAAGAGCGCAAATCCCGTGGCTGAAACAGCCCACGATTTTTGGTGCTAAAACAACATCAGAAGCAATGAAAAAAGAACTGTTACTCCAACCGTAACAACAACACCTCATTCAGCACTTATAATAGCATTCTGTTGCGCGAGACTAGGACATCCTATTTTAGTTTAGAAAGTCGATCTGACTAAGAATAGGACTCAGATATACACCTGTAATGTTTGATCAATTGTATCGAAGGGATTCCCTCTTTAAATAAGAGGAAATCACCATTCGAAGGATCCCACGTTTTATGTATTAAGAAAGCTTCAGAGAGAGGGATGCACTTCATTTTCTAGATTGTAATATGATCCATTGATAGATGAATAAAAGACTGTTTTGAGCATCCTTCTTTAGCCTTTCCGTCTCAGGGGAATCTTGTGAGAAGGTAGGGCCCACCTTCTTCACAAGATTCACCCATTAGTTTTATAGTGTGTGTAAGTGTAATTTCTGTTTATGCCTTGATTAACTTTTGTCTTGCTGAAACACTACTGTTAATGAATTCTTCTTTGCTGAAACACTACTGAACTCTGTCTTGTTAAGAACTTTGTTTTATTGAATGTTACATTGTTTTCACGAAGTTCGTAATCATTTTAATTAGCAATCTTGTGTGATGATTTTATGAGGTTTGCTAGTCAGAGACGGGGTTAAGGTTCCCTGCTTAATGGAAGGGATTGGACGGTCCTATTCTCTGTAGAATTATTTAGCTTTCAGTTATTTTCACAAGTGTGCTAATCAGAGACTGGGTTAAGGGTCCCTGCTTAATGGAAGGGATTAGACGGTCCAGTTCTCTGTAGAATTAGTTAGCTTTCAGTTATTTTCACAAGTGTGCTAATCAGAGACTGGGTTAAGGGTCCCTGCTTAATTGAAAAGATTAGACGGTCTTGTTCTCTGTAGAATTAGTTAGCTTTCAGTTATTTTCACAAGTGTGCTAATNTAGATTTCAGTTATTTTCATAAGTGTGCTAATCAAAGACTGGGTTAAGGGTCCCTGCTTAATGGAAGGGATTAGACGGTCCTGTTCTCTATAGAAATTAGTTATATTTCAGTTATTTTCACAAGTGTGCTAATCAGAGACTGGGTTAAGGGTCACTGCTTAATGGAAGGGATTAGAAGGTCCTGTTCTCTGTAGATAGAGTTAGTCTTCTATGCATTAATGTTTTCATGAAAGTGTGTTAATCAGAAACAAGGTACTAGAGTTCCTTCTTGGGAATAGGGTCATGTTCTCTGGTTACAGAATAGTTGTTCTTTCCTGTTGCAGTTGTTATTTTAATGTAATCCAGGATTCTTTAGATTAATGATCTCTTTGAGCTCTGCAATAGGTAGGTTGCTTTCCTGTAATTCAAGATAGAACTTCAGTTCATTCAAGGCAAGTGTGATTAATATAGTTTCCTTTACTACAACTCTAAGTTGCTTTCGGAATTGAGCATATATAGTGCGTGGTTACCTTTGAAATAACAAACTTCCCTGGGTTGACAATTTATGTAGCACTTGATTGTTTGAATTAATTAAGCAATTATAGTGACCAACGCCCCCAATCTAATGCAAAGAAAGAAATTATTATTTTTCTTTCCAAGATAGCTAAAAGAAATAGCGAATCACTCTAAAAACAAAGCAACCCAAATCAATTTTCTCTTTTAACATGAACTATTCAAATACATGAAAAAGAAGTTCTTCCACTAAATAATTCTAAAGAAAAACAATGCTTTGTAACAGAAAGACACTCAAAGGAAGAGATAAAATCTTTCAAAATCACACAAGGTAAAACAAAGAAAAGAAGGCTAAAATCATGTTCAAAGAATGACAAACATACTGTAGTTAGACTATAATCAAACCCAAAAAATTCACCCCAAAACCATATTTAAGATCTGGGAAAAGAGGAAAGCTAACTGTCACTCAAAATTTTTCTACAGGAATCGTCGCCGACTGCAGAAGAGCACAATGCGATGATCAAGGATCGTCGCAGGAACCAAGAAAAATACAATGCGACGTCCTGCTCTAGTTTTCACAAGCAGAGTGCGACGATGAATGAAAATAAGGAAAAAATTAACAGAGGACAGGATTTCCAAATGAATTTTCAAGACTAGAGAGTCAACATGGAACGCCCAATGACTCAGAGAATGAAAAACAACCAAAAGAAGGTAATACAAAAGAAAAAAAAAGAATCAAAAGCCAAAAGAGGACAAGTCCCGAGTATGGTCACCAATTTTGTTATCGGACAAATCGAAAAGTGCGAACACAAACTAATCTCTCTAACTTCAATAGGAAGCTAGAACAAAATAGGGAAAAATACAAGCTTCTCCTTATATTTCATTTTAATGTAAACTAGCTCAAAGAGGGACAATTGACATACCATTTAAATGACATTTGATCTTCTCTAGTGTCGTCCTTGTTGGTCCATATTTGGATTTGTGGGATGATGAACCTGTTAAGAAGCACAAACCAACAAAGCCAGAGAACAACGATATACATATTCCAATGAAGCCTATGTATAAGATCAAGGAGTTATACAATAAAAGTAGATACAACTTTATGGGAAAGAAATGTATTACTTCATTATATTCAATGAAAGTGGAGAATAAAACCCATGCCTTGATGTTGAAAGGTCCATTGTAATGGCCCTTTGCTTCAACACACACACCTTTTCTCCAATGCTTTTGATGAAGAGCATTCACAACCTGACTTGGAGAGCTAAAGAAAAGATATCACAGGTACAATCTTTAACAAAATTCTTCATGCACAAGCCAACCTAGCCTTTCCCATGAAAGATCCATATTTATATAGGGTGAAAGAGAGATGGAAGAGGATATTAGGATGATCCCACTAAATCAGAGAAGCGAGTAATATCCAAACCGATCGGAGGCCACCTCATCTTCTAGAAGATTCCCTTCTAGAGCTTTCGTGAATTTCATGTTTTTCTCTTGTTTGAGCATTGACGCACCCGATGCACAAGAAACATGTGACGATGCCACAGTCCAGTTTTGATGCAGCATGCGACGATCGAGCATCATCATACCCCCAAAATTTAGTAGAGTGCAACGATCTGGTTTGATATTTTTTTTAAGAAAAGAAAGATGATTCACTTCTTCATGGAGAAAGTTTTATTTTAGTAACTTCATGGAACATAGAAGTGAGTTATGCAAATAAACTCAGTTGATCACAGGGGTGACCAAAATAATGTGTAACATCCTCCCCCCCAAACACATAGTTAGATTCTCTCTATCATCCAATTTAGAGTTTTATCTTTCTTTTGTTATAATGTTAGAAAATAACCAAAAATAGAACTATCTAGCCTAAGGAAAAGGCTTAACAGAAAAGACATATCTATCAATCATAATTAAATACCATTGATAAACCCATATAGATCGTGAATATGGAGAACTTTACCACTCATCAAACATTTACGAGTCTAATTGGGCCTCTTAGGCGGGTTTGGTTCTTGTTATTGAGTTAAAGGGATCTCAAACCCCTCAACATGAGGTTATCCTTCAGAGCCACTAGGGTGGCTATGCGACCTTGCAACATTGTATCAATATATTGGACCTTTGATGTGCCTAGAAGATAGGTAGTGACTGTAGGTGGGAGTTGGCAATACACTACTTCATATGGGGTCATTTTAGTGGTTGTATTATAGGAAATATTGTACCACCATTCTACCAAGGGGAGCCATTGCACCCACTAGTGTTTTTTGTCTGAAGCAAAACACCACAAGTAGGTTTCCAAACATTTATTTACCACTTCTATTTGATTGTTAGACTGGGGATGATAGGATGTGCTCATGTTCAGTTGGGAGGCCTGCAATTTAAACATCTCTTTCCAAAATGTGTTGGTGAAACTTGGGTCATGATCAGATACAATAGAGGTGGGCATGCCATGTAACTTGAAAATATGATCAAGGAAAACTTGTGCTACTAGTGCTGGTGTGAAAGGGTGGGGTAATGCACAAAAATGAGGATACTTGGAGAGGCGATCAACCACCACCATGATGATGGACTTGTTCTTAGCTTTAGGAAGGCCCACTATAAAATCCATAGGGATTTCTATCCACATATATAGAAGATGGAATGGATAGGGGTTGTAGGGTGCCTGAAGACTTGAAAGTTTCACCTTTATTACGTTGGCACACCTCACATTCTATGAAAAAGTGAAGCATATCCTTCTTCATTCCTACCCATAAAAAATAATGACGAGAAAGAGCATATGTCTTTTGGAACTTCGAGTGACCCACAATAGATGATGAGTGTGACTCATTTAAGAGCCTCCACTTGAGTGTTGAAGAGGGTTATAGAACCAGGAGATCCTTATATTTGAGAATGTTGTCCTGCCAAGTGTTGTCGATGGGAAAATTAGGGTGATCCTGAAGGTGTTGAATTAACTTGGAGATTGTCGTGTGTGTTAGCCACTGTTGGCATACTTCTTCAATCCAATCAGAGACTAGTAAGGATAAGGCTAAGAGGGATTTATCCTCCTCATGTTGTCTTGACAATGCATCGACTACTATATTATAGTTTCCCTTTTTGTATATGATTTCATAATCATAATCCAATATTTTGATCAACCACTTATTTTTTTATGGGGAGGATAGTCGTTTCTCCAAAAAATATTTTAGAATATGGTGATGTGTTTTGATATAAAAATGGCATCCCAATAGATATGGCCGCCATGTGTGAACTTCATGGAGAATGGCCATCATTTCATTTTCATACGTAGATATGCCCAGATTGCAGCCACTCAATGCTTGGCTAGTAAAGGCCAAAGATAGACCATCTTGTGTGAGCACTACGCTTATACCAGTGCCATAAGAATTCAATTCCACCATAACGTTTTTGTTGAATTCAAGAGTTTCTAGGATAGGAGTAGTGCACATGGTCATCTTTAGCTCTGTGAAGGCTTTCTCAACAATAAGTGTCCAATGAAATGCATTCTTCTTAAGGAGGTTAGTCAATGGCTTAGAAATGTTTCCATAATGGTGGACAAATTTCATGTAATATCTTGTGAGAGCAATTAAATCCCTTAGGAATTTTAAGGTCGTGGGTCGTGGCCACTCCTACATAGATTTTATATTTTTGGGGTCCAACTTTACCCCTTCACAACTGAAAATGTGTCCCAAGTGTTCTACTTCGCGAGCTCCAAATGAACATTTGGTATTTTTGAGAAATAATTGGTTTTCCTGTAGCAAGTGAAGGAATTTTTCCACATGAAGAAGGTGGCTATCCCAAGTGTGGATGTAAATGAGGATATCCTCAAAGAAAAGCAAGAAAAACTTCTGAAGGTAAGGTTTCAATAGTTTATTCATGAGAATTTGATAGGTGGATGGGGCATTGCAGAGGCCAAAAAGCATGACCAAGAATTCATAATGTCCTTCATGATTTCTGAAAGCAGTCTTCAAAATATATGCCTCCTTAATTTTGATATAGTGATAGCCAAAGCGAAGGTTTAATTTAGTGAATACACATGCACCTTGGAGTTCATCAATGACAGGAATGGAAAACTTATGTTTTATGGTCAGTTTATTCAGGGAACAAAAATTAGGGCACATGTGTCAAGTGCCTTATTTATTTAAGACCATCACCACTGGTGAAGAATATGGGCTATTACTACGTAGAATTACCCCCGCCTCCAGTAATTCTTGTACCATATTTTGTATTTCATTTTTTTGTGAAAATGGATATTTGTAGGGATGCACATTCAGGGGTTGTCTTCTTGGAAGGAGAGGGATGTTATGATCATGCTCACCCCTAGAAGGAGGTAAGGTCATGGGAACCTCAAAGACCTTGAGGTACTTGTCCAAGATGATTTGTAGGGTACAAGTAACTACCTGATAGGTCTGTTCAATGACCTGTATGGAATTAAATTGAAAAATCATACCATGGTGGTTGTTCTTCAACATTTTTTCTATTTTGTGAGAGATGATGAATTTAGGAGATCTAGATTGGAGACCTCGGAGGGTATAGGGGTGAGAATCTTGGGTGAAACTCATATATAATTATTTAAAATCCATTGTGATTGGCCCCAGAGTGTGAAGCCATTCCACTCCTAATACAATATCACAACCACTCATGGAAATAGATAACATGTCATTTTTTAGGTGATAATCACCCATTTGGAGTTTGAAATTCTCACAATGTCCCCCACACTGCATAGTACCAACATTAGTGATGAGGATTTAAAAATTATGAATATGGTGGAAAAATCAATGGATATCATCAGAAGCATGTGATGAATAAAATTATGTGTGCTACCACTATCAATCAATATCACCACTGACCTATGTTTGATGTATCCCTTTAGCTTCAATGTTTGTGGGGATGAAATGCCTGACAGTGCATGAAACAATATGAAGGGTTCCTCTGATTCCACAGGGGTTATAACTAGAGATTCAACGTGATCACTTGGTTCATCCTCCTCTGGGTCATGGGACTCATCTGATGGGATTTATTCATGGAGAGAGGAAGTTGATGAATCAATCTGGAATAACTTTTGTTCTCTACATTTTTGCTACAGGGAATACTTTTCATCACAATAGTAGAAAATTCCTTGCTTGCGACGTTCCTCCATTTTTGTTGGAGATACCTTTTGGACCGTCAATGTTTGTGTTGGAGTTGGGTGAGCCCTTGGGTGAGGATGGGTGAGAACTGGAGCCTTCATGGGTGGGGCCTGAAGGATGGTCTCGACTTCTATTGCTAATTGACATGCCTTCAACCGAGTAGTAGAATGATGCATGTTCACATGATCCTGGATGGATTCCTTTAATCCACTGATAAAATATTCAAGGTAAAATGAATCGTATAAGCTCTCAGTCCTGATAGTCAATTGTTCAAATGTTGTGATGAAATATGTGATTGATCTAGTTTGGTGCAACTTGGTGAGCCTACCCGATTCTCTATCAAAACGGGCACAAATGCTTTAGTGAAAATGTTCCAAGTGTCTATTCCTACATAACATTTCTTATGCCACTACCACCACTACCATCATTCTTGATCCAGGTACAAAACCCCTACATGGAGTTTGGTCTCATCATCCCAAATATTATGGAGGGAGAAGTATTGTTCCATTTGAGAGGCTCACCCTGCTGGGTTGGATCCATCAAATGTATGCATTTTCACTTTGGGCACCTTATTTCAAGAGTGTAGATAACCCCAAGGGGAGTGGGACAAATGAGTATACTTGTAATGGGAATGATGAAGGTCCTCTGCATTGGGATCTACCTGCTTAAATTTTGTGAATTGTTGCATGGATTCATGGATGGATACGTAGACTTCTACTTGGAGGGACTCTTTGACTTCGACTTGTATGGTAGTGGTGATGGATTCCATTTTTTCTTTCTAAGCTAGACAACCTAGTCTCCTAGTATTCTTGGGTCTGAGCTTTGGTGATTGGCATGGTAGCAACTTAGGTAGTGGATGAGGTGTCGGGATGAAAACTGAGGCCACAAAAAGTGAGATGTACCAGGGTGATCAAGAAAAAGAGAGGAGTCCAATGGGATATGTGTCAAATAAGGGTGTCTCGAAAGGGGTGGGACCACGGGAAAAAAGTCTTAAAATTGAAGGGTACCATTGTGATCGGAATGAAGAGAGAAATGCAATGGACTAGGTTACAAATAATGGTGTTTATGGTCCCCATACTTAATTTTTTTTTATTACTCCTATGGATTTATATTTTTATTAATTGAGTTGGTTGTCATTGATGTAAACCCTTGAAGAAAGTCTAATAGTGAATTTTGGTAGCAAAAAGGTTTGGTTAATGGACCCAAGTTTGTTTCATGGATAATGATATGAGTTTTGATATATTTTCAGGTAAAAATATTCTAGATGGATAATACATGTCATGTCATTTCCGTTGGTATCTGGAACGTCACATAACTCCTCATGGTTAGAGAGTTATGGCCATGTGAAGTTGGAGAACTCTCATGAGTCATCTAGAAGCCCCAAAAGGTCAAAGTAGTCAAAGTGTTTGCAAAGAAGAAATTATTTAAATAATAAAGTGAAATGATGAGTGTACTATAATTCAAAGAGGATGCAAAATAAATTATTTAAATTATAAAGTTAATGGAGAACTCACTAATTATGGAAAGTGGTTAAGATAAGTGGAAAAGTGGTTATAAGTGGGTTAACCCTAAAATAAGAAAAGAGGGTTAAGATGGTTAAAAGGTAACCCCTTGAGGATGCTACATGAAAAGTATAAATAAGAGGAAAGGCTCTCTCATTTAATTACAATTGAACATATTGAATATCTATTGTTGCGTAAGGCTTATTGCAAGTACTCATTGATACATATAAAGTTTCGAAAGTCTGAGGTATCACGAAGGGTTGATGGAAAAAGTTTCAAAATTACATCAAATACTAAAAAAATCCTAATTGATGAGGTGTACGTAGGCTAACAGTGTATTAGGGTGCGTAAATACGCGAGATGGAACTATATTAGGGCACATACATGAGGGTAAAGCCATAGAAACTTGAGAAGATGAAGATGTTGAGGTTCTAGGTTATGAGATCAAGCTCCTAGGAAGGTCTATAGTGATCAGATAGATTAGATCTATCCACTGGTTCAAAAGGTATGTCTTATCTATATGAGTAGTTGGATTTTGATGTATGCATGAGAAATGGTTATTGAGACTTGAGGATTCTCCCTAGAAAGATTACTGGTTGTATGGGATCTTCTGTATAATTCAGATCTACAGAAATAAAGCGCTGGTATAATCAATATTTATCATTGATACTTCTTACTAGAGTTAAGGCACATCTTGTATTTCTTGTCATATGGCTAAGAGATTTTGTGGTACATGGTTGAGAGCTTGTATTTGTGAAGTGGTTGATGTATTGAGAGGCTAAATATCAGAAAGGGTTTGATGTCTAGATCATGTGAGGGTTATTATACTTGCTCATGATTACACACACTTATGGCACATGAATAGAGAGAGATATAGATGCTTTGGGTAAAGGTTATGTATGAGGATGCATGCATAGGGTACAGTTACAGTCTGGATACAATGGCATGTTGCAGATCTATGTGAAAGAAGTTGCAGAGGATAAAAAAATTTCAGAAGAAAAAAAACCCTAGTTTTCAAAAGGTATATGTAGGTTGCATAACATATAAGACACATACATACGCAATATATTATATAGATAGGGCACGCACATATGCATGTTGCATAAATACAAGTCGTGTATCCA
This sequence comes from Picea mariana, assembly GCA_032191745.1. NCBI lineage: Eukaryota > Viridiplantae > Streptophyta > Pinopsida > Pinales > Pinaceae > Picea > Picea mariana. The sequence goes on from JASDQU010109410.1 coordinate 118,451, forward strand.
TAGTTTCAGAAGGCATACACAGGGTGCATAATAGATATGATGCATACATATGCAGGTTGTTGTACAGTTAGGGAGCATACATAGGCATGTTGCATAACTACAGGTCGTGTATATGTTGTATTTTGTTTGATACATGTTCAGTTCAGGTACATATTGATTGCACGACAATAGTATAGGTTGGTTGTAGGATAATGGTACAGGTTGGTATAGTTGTACAATGGTATATCTCACAATGATAGTGTGATAGTGGTTCCATCATTCTACTTCTACATCAGGGAGGTTGGACGGGGAAAGGAAAGGTGGTTGTATCCACCTTTCGATTGTAGCCAAAGAACATAGGGGGTTGTAGCCTCTTTCTTGTTGTAGTTAGAGAATTGGGGGGTTGGAGCTTCCCTTAGGTTGTATCCTAAGAAAATAGGGGGTTGGAGCCTCCTTCTAGTTGTAGCTAGAAAACAAAGGAAGTTGGTGCTTCCAATGAATGTAATTCTTAAATACATATAAGAAAAATCATTATGTGGTTTTCTACCGCTTTGGGTTTCCACGTAAAAACATTGGTGTACTGTTTATGTGTATGATTGCTCATTTTTTCATTATTTATTTACTCTAAAACTATTGGATGATAATGCTACATTGATATAACACTTGCATTTTATGGTTAAAAAGGATTAAATTTCTCTATTACTGATTCACCTCCCCCCTCAGTTATCCAACAATTGGTATCAGAAAAGGTTCCTTCAGAAATCAATTTAACCACTGAAAGGTAGATCATGGAGAGCAACAACATGTATAAAAATGAAATACCATAGTTTGATAGACAAAAGTATGCATTTTGGAGAAAAATGATGAAAACATATATATAAGGACATGGATTTGAAATTTGGAAATCAGTTGTAGATGGATACAAAGAACCAACAGTTCCGCTGACAAATGAAAGAGAAAAAAAACTTTGTCAAAATAATTCCAAGGCCACAAATGCACTTCTGAATGGTCTTTGTGAATTGATATACACCAAAGTTATACATTGTAAGTCGGCTAAAGATATTTGGGACAAGCTTCAAAATATTTATGAAGGATATTCAAAAGTCAAAGAAACAAAGCTTCAAACTTACAAAGGTCATTTCAATGAGAATATTGCAACTTACTTCTTATGAGTCGATGAAACAGTAAATGCAATCATAGGATTGGGAGAAGAAATTAAATAATCTGTAATTGTTCAAAAGGTACTAATATCTCTTCCTATGAGATTCGATCCTAAGATATCAACACTAGAAGAAAGAGAAGATCTAGACTCAATAAGCATGGATGAAATACATGGAATCTTCACAGCATATGAAATGAGAACTGAACATGAAAATCTAGATATAAAAGAAGAAGATTTCAAAGCATCCAAAAGATCAAATCAAAAGGGAAAGAAAAAGGAAAAAGAACATAGCAACATCAGTGACATCTTGGAAGAAGATGAAGAAGTGGCCAACTTTGTGAGAAAATTGAACAAGAGAACCAACGACATATATAAAGGTAATATTCCATTGATTTGTTTTAATTGTGATGGTATTGGTCATTTTGTTAACAAATGTACTGATAAGAAAAATAAGAGGAATGATGAAGATTACTCAAATAGAAAACAAACATATAAAGGAAAAAGAACCACAAATAAAGATTTCAAGAAAAGCTTATGCACCAAAGAAGACATCTCCTCATCAGATGAAGATGAAGTCAGTGACAGTGAGACATAACTAGTTATATTCATGGCAGTAGAAGACTCTGAGAAAGAAGACACTCAAGAATAATATGAAGAGGAAGAAATTGATTACTGAGAATAATTATTGTGTGCCATAGAAGTTATAAGAAGAGAAAAGAAGAACTAGACAAGAAAGAAGACACTCACGAACTAGAACAAATGATCACAAAATTGAAGGTTAAAATAGAAGAAGATAAAATAATTGAAGAAGAACTCAAACAACAACTAGAAGAAAAAGACAAGATCATTGGAAATTTGGAAGCAAAGATTGTCACATTAAGAAAGGATCTTCAAAATAAAAATATGTAGAATAACTCAAAAGTTTTGGATGACATTATCAGTAGTCAAAATCCTCATCATGACAAGTCTGGACTTGGATACAATCATACATAAAATGGATCAAGATCCAAAAAAACAGAACAAGAAACATATCCAAAAAGATATGTAGAAACAATAAAAGGGGATAGAAAGACCTACAAGGAAGATTTAGATGTCAAAATCATTGACCAACAGAAATAGATAGGCCTCAGAAAGAAGAAGGATTCATAAGAATAACTCCTTTCAGAAGATCTTCAACTCCCAGGTATCAAACTATATTTTTTGATTTATGATATGCATGAAATAATTTTGGACATCAAGATGTGAATTGTAGAGCTAACAATAGGAACGTAAACAACTTTGAAATTCATACACAAAAGGGTTATCTAAGAAGTCCTAGTGAAACATAGAGAATAAGTTACAGTAGGATTGAATCATTGAGCAATGAAGTGGAATTATACAATTGTAACAACTTTGGAAACATGGCCAAAGATTGTAGAATGACAATCCCTCCTAGAGAACAACAACAAAACAAAAACAATCACAGACAGGAACCTTAGAAGAGGACATGGATACGAAAGAAGAATCAATATAGCAATGAAGAATGCACACTCGCTCTACAAGCTAAGAAGAATAAACGTGGTTGGTATGTTGAAAAAATACATACATGACAGGTGATAAAGACACGTTTCCTACATTAAGAAAGGAAACAAATGGATCAGCCTCCTTTGAAAACGATGATTCATCTAAAATAATTGGAAAAGGCACAATCAGAATTGGAAACAAGAATACCAAGGTAGAAAATGTCCTACTAGTAGAAGATATGAAACATAATCTTCTAAGTGTAATTCAAATGTGTGACCAAGGTCATAAAATTACTTTCGATTCACATAAGTGTGAGATAAGAAAAGAAGGTTCAGGAAAATTGATTGCAACAACTGCAAGAACTTCAAGAAACATATATGTATTAAGTGAAATTGGAAATGAAAAGTGTTTTCTAGGAAAGGAAGATGAAGGCTAGCTATGGAACAGAAGAATGGGTCGCATACACTTTGACAACCTTGTCAAAGTCAATAGAAAGGAAGCAGATAGATAAATTCCCCAGATCACAAAACCAACCAGAACTTTATGCAAGCATTGTCAACAAGGAACGCTAACAAAGACCAGGTTCAAATCAAAGGAATACTCAACGACAAGACCACTGGAAATTGTGCATACTGATCTAGTTGGACCAACTACAACAAAGGGTTTAAAAGGTGAAAAATACTTTATGTTACT
>JASDQU010109410.1:127388-153155 GCA_032191745.1 Picea mariana
GTGGTAGAAAACCACATAATGATTTTTCTTATATGTATTTAAGAATTACATTCATTGGAAGCACCAACTTCATTTGTTTTCCATCTACAATTGGAAGGAGGCTCCAACCCCCTAGTTTCTCAGTATACAACCTAAGGGAAGCTCCAACTCCCCAATTCTCTGGCTACAACTAGAAGGAGGCTACAACCCCCTATGTTCTTCGGCTACAATCGAAAGGTGGATACAACCACCTTTCCTTTCCCAATCCAACCTCCTTGACGTAGAAGTAGAATGATGGAACCACTATCACACTATCCTTGTGAGATATACCATTGTACAACTATACCAATCCGTGTCATTATCCTACAACCAACCTATACTATTGTCGTGCAATCAACATGTACCTGAACTGAACATGTTTCAAACAAAATACAACATATACATGACATGTAGTTATGCAACATGCTTATGTATGTGCCCTAACTATAAAACAACCTGCATATGTATGCATCCTATCAATTATGCACCCTGTGTATGCCTTCTGAAACTACGGATACACGACTTGTATTTATGCAACATGCGTATGTGCGTGCCCTATCTATATAATATCATGTGTATGTATGTGTCATGTCTGTTATGCAGCCTACATATACCTTTTGAAAACTAGGGTTTTCTTTCTTCTAAAAACTTTTGATCCTCTGCAACTTCTTTCACATAGATTTGCAACATGCCATTGTATCCAGATTGTAACTGTTTCCCATGCATGCATCCTCATACATAACCTTTAACCAAAGCATCTATATCTCTATCTAGTCATGTGCCATAAGTGTGTGTAATCATGAGCAAGTATAATAACCCTCACATGATCTAGACATCAAACCCTTTCTGATATTCAGCCTCTCAATACATCAACCACTTCACAAATACAAGCTCTCAACCATGTACCACAAAATCCCTTAGCCATATGACAAGAAATACAAGATGTGCCTTAACTCTAGTAAGAAGTATCAATGATAAATATTGATTATACCAGCACTGTATTTCTGTAGATCTGACTTATACAGAAGATCCCATACAAACACTAATCTTTCTAGGGAGAATCCTCAAGTCTCAATAACCATTTCTCATGCATACATCATAATCCAACTACTCATATAAATAAGACATACCTTTTGAACCAGTGGAGAGATCTGATCTATCTGATCACTATAGACCTTCCTGGGAGCTTGATCTCATAACCTAGAACCTCAACATCTTCATCTTCTCAAGTTTCTATGGCTTTACCCTCATATATGTGCCCTAATACAGTTCCATCCCGCGTATTTACACACCCTAGTACACTGTTAGGCTACGTACACCTCATAAATTAGGGTTTTTTTAGTATTTGATGTAATTTTGAAAATTTTTCCATCAACCCTTTTGTGATACCTCAGACTTTCACAACTTTATATGTATCAATGAGTACATGCAATAAGCCTTACAGAACAATAGATATTCAATATGTTCAATTGTAATTAAATGAGAGAGCCTTTCCTCTTATTTATACTTTTCATGTAGCATCCTCAAGGGGTTACCTTTTAACCATCTTAACCCACTTTTCTTATTTTAGGGTTAACCCACTTATAACCACTTTTCCACTTATCTTAACCACTTTCCATAATTAGTGAGTTCTCCATTAACTTTATAATTTAAATAATTTCTTTTGCATCATCTTTGAATTATAGTACACTCATCATTTCACTTTATTATTTAAATAATTTCTTCTTTGCAAACACCTTGACTACTTTGACCTTTTGGGGCTTCTATATGACTCGCGAGGGTTCTCCAACTTCACATGGTCATAACTCTCTAACCGTGAGGAGTTATGTGACGTTCCAGATACCAACAGAAATGACATGACATGTATTATCCATCTAGAATATTTTTACCTGAAAATATATCAAAACTCATATCATTATCCATCAAACAAACTTGGGTCCATTACCCAAACCTTTGTGCTACCAGAATTCACTATCAGACTTTCTTCAAGGGTTTACATCAATGACAACCAACCCAATTAATAAACATATAATTCCATAGGAGTAATTAAAAAAAATTAAGTTTGGGGCCCATAAACACCGTTATTTGTAACCTAGTCCATTGCATTCCTCTCTCCATTCCGATCACAATGGTACCCTTCAATTTTAAGACTTTTTTCCCATGATCCCACCCCTTTCCAGACACCCTTATTTGACACATATCCCATTGGACTCCTCTCTTTGTCTTGATCACCCTGGTACATCTCACTTTTTGTGGCCCCGGTTTTCGTCCCGACACCTCATCCACTACCTAAGTCGCTACCATGCCAATCACCATAGCTCAGACCCAAGAAAACTAAGAGACTAGGTTGTCTAGCTTAGAAACAAAAAATGGAAACCATCACCACTACGATACAAGTCGAAGTCAAAGAGTCCCTCCAAGTAGAAGTCTACATATCCATCCATGAATCCATGCAGCAATTCACAAAATTTAAGCAGGTAGATCCCAATGCAGAGGACCTTCATCATTCCCATTATGAGTCTACTCATTTGTCCCACTCCCCTTGGGGTTCTCCACACTCTTGAAATAAGGTGCCCAAAGTGAAAATGCATACATTTGATGGATCCAACCCAGCAGGGTGAGTCTTTCAAATGGAACAATACTTCTCCCTCCATAATATTTGGGATGATGAGACCAAACTCCATGTAGGGGTTTTGTACCTGGATCAAGAATGATGGTAGTGGTGGTAGTGGCATAATAAATGTTATGTAGAAATAGCCACTTGGAACATTTTCACTAAAGCATTTTGTGCCCATTTTGATAGAGAATCAAGTAGGCTCACCAAGTTGCGCCAAACTAGATCACGACATTTGAACAATTGGCTATCAGGAATGAGAGCTTATATGATTCATTTTACCTTGAATATTTTATCATTGGATTAAAGGAATCCATCTAGGATCATGTGAACATGCATCATTCTACTACTCAGTTGAAGGCATGTCAATTAGCAACATAAAATGAGACCATCCTTCAAGCCCCACCCATGAAGGCTCCAGTTCTCACCCATCCTCACCCAAGGGCTCACCCAACTTCAACACAAACATTGAAGGTCCAAAAGGTATCTCCAACAAAAATGGAGGAACGTCGCAAGCAAGGAATTTTCTAATTTTGTGATGAAAAGTATTCCCCGTAGCATAAATGTAGAGAACAAAATTTCTTCCAGATTGATTCATCAACTTCCTCTCCCCATGAATAAATCCCATCAGATGAGTCCCATGACCCAGAGGAGGATGAACCAAGTGATCACGTTGAATCTCTAGTTATAAGCCCTGTGGAATCAGAGGAACCCTTCATATCGTTTCATGGACTGTCAGGCATTTCATCCCCGCAAACATTGAAGCTAAAGGGATACATAAAACATAGTTCAGTGGTGATATTGATTGATAGTGGTAGCACACATAATTTTATTCATCACAGGCTTCTGATGATATCCATTGATTTGTCCACCATATTCATAATTTTCAAATCCTCATCACTAATTTTGGTACTATGAAGTGTGGGGGATGTTGTGAGAATTTCAAACTCCAAATGGGTGATTATCATATGAAAAATGACATGTTATCTATTTCCATGAGTGGTTGTGATATTGTATTAGGGGTGGAATGGATTCACACTTTGGGGACAATCACAATGCATTTTCAAGAATTATATATGAGTTTCACCCAAGATTCTCACCCCTATACCCTTCGAGGTCTCCAAGCTAGATCTCCTAAAATCATCATCTCTCACAAGATGGAAAAAATGTTGAAGAACGACCACCATGGTATGATTTCTCAATTTAATTCCATACAGGTCATTCAACAGACCTATCAGGTAGTTCCTTATACCTCGCAAATCATCTTGGAAAAGTACCTCAAGGTCTTTGATGTTCCCACGACCTTACCTCCTTCTAGGGGTGAGCATGATCATAACATCCCTCTCCTTCCAGGAAGACAACCCCCCAATGTGCATCCCTACAAATATTCATTTGCACAAAAAAATGAAATACAAAATATGGTACAAGAATTAATGGAGGTGGGGGTAATTCTCCCTAGTAATAGCCCATATTCTTCACCAATGTTGATGGTCTTAAAGAAATAAGGCACTTGACACATGTGCCCTAATTTTTGTTCCCTGAATAAACTAACCATAAAAGATAAGTTTCCCATTCCTGTCATTGATGAACTCCAAGTTGCATGTGTATTCACTAAATTAAACCTTCGCTTTGGCTATCACTATATCAAAATTAAGGAGGCATATATTTCGAAGACTGCTTTCAGAAATCATGAAGGACATTATGAATTCTTGGTCATGCCTTTTGGCCTATGCAATGCCCCATCCACCTTTCAAATTCTTGTGAATAAACTATTGAAACCTTACCTTTGGAAGTTTTTCTTGCTTTTATTTGAGGATATCCTCATTTACATCTGCACTTGGGATAGCCACCTTCATGTTGAAAAATTCCTTCACTTGCTATAGGAAAACCAATTATTTCTCAAAAATACCTAATGTTCATTTGGAGCCTGCGAAGTAGAACACTTGGGACACATTTTCAGTTGTGAAGGGGTAAGATTGGACCCCAAAATAAAATCTATGTAGGATTGGTCGCGACCCATGACCTTAAAATTCCTAAGGGTTTTTATTGCTCGCATAGGATATTACATGAAATTTGTCCACCATTATGGAAACATTTCTAAGCCATTGACCAACCTCCTTAAAAAGAATGCATTTCATTAGACACTTGTTGTTGAGAAAGCCTTCATAGAGTTAAAGACGACCATGTGCACTAATCTTGTCCTAGCAACTCTTGAATTCAATAAAAACTTTGTGGTGGAATTGAATTCTTATGGCACTAGTATAAGCGCAGTGCTCACACAAGATGGTCTATCTTTGGCCTTTACTAGCCAAGCGTTGAGTGGCTGCAATCTGGGAATATCTACGTCTGAAAATGAAATGATGGCCATTCTCCATGAAGTGTACACATGGCAGACATATCTATTGGGATGCCATTTTTACATCAAAACACATCACCATATTCTGAAATAAGTGGTTGATCAAAATATTGGATTATGATTATGAAATCATATACAAAAAGGGAAACTATAATATAGCAGTCGATGCATTGTCAAGACAACATGAGGAGGACAAATCCCTCTTAGCCTTATCCTTACCAATCTCTAATTGGATTGAAGAAGTATGCCAACAGTGGCTAACACACACGACAATCTCCAAGTTAATTCAACACCTTCAGGATCACCCTAATTTTCCCATCGACAACACTTGGCAGGACAATATTCTCAAATATAAGGATCTCCTGGTTCTATAACCCTCTTCAACACTCAAGTGGAGGCTCTTAAATGAGTCTCATTCATCATCTATTGTTGGTCACTCGAAGTTCCAAAAGACATATGCTCTTTCTCGTCATTATTTTTTATGTGTAGGAATGAAGAAGGACATGCTTCACTTTTTCATAGAATGTGAGGTGTGCCAATGTAATAAAGGTAAAACTTTCAAGTCGTAAGGCACCCTACAACCCCTACCCATTCCATCTTCTCTATATGTGGATAGAAATCCCTATGGATTTTATAGTGGGCCTTCCTAAAGCTAAGAACAAGTCCATCATCATGGTGGTGGTTGATCGCCTCTCCAAGTATGCTCATTTTTGTGCATTACCCCACCCTTTCACACTAGCACTAGTAGCCCGAGTTTTCCTTGATCATATTTTCAAGTTACATGGCATGCCCACCTCTATTGTATCTGATCATGACCCAAGTTTCACCAACACATTTTGGAAAGAGATGTTTAAATTGTAGGGCTCCCAACTGAACATGAGCACATTCTATCACCCCCAGTCTAACAATCAAATAGAAGTGGTAAATAAATGTTTGGAAACCTACTTGCGGTGTTTTTCTTCAGAAAAAAAACACTAGTGGGTGCAATGGCTCCCCTTGGTATAATGGTGGTACAATATTTCCTATAATACAACCACTAAAATGACCCCATATGAAGCAGTGTATAGCCAACTCCCACCTACAGTCACTACCTATCTTCCAGGCACATCAAAGGTCCAATATATTGATACAATGTTGCAAGGTCGCATAGCCACCCTAGTGGCTCTGAAGGATAACCTCATGTTGAGGGGTTTGAGATCCCTTTAACTCAATAGCAGGAACCAAACCTGCCTAAGAGGCCCAATTAGACTCGTAAATGTTTGATGAGTGGTAAGGTTCTCCATATTCACAATCTAGATGGGTTTATCGATGGTATTTAATTATGATTGACAGATATGTCTTTTCTGTTAAGCCTTTTCCTTAGGCTAGATAGTTCTCTTTTTGGTTATTTTCTAACATTATAACAAAAGAAAGATAAAACTCTAAACTGGATGATAGAGAGAATCTAACTATGTGTTTGGGGGGGAGGATGTTACACATTATTTTGGTCACCCCTCTGATCAACTGTGTTTATTTGCATAACTCACTTCTATGTTTCGTGAAGTTACTAAAATGAAACTTTCTCCATGAAGAAGTGAATCATCTTTCTTTTCTTAAAAAACATATCAAAGAATATCTTTGCACTCTACTAAATTTTGGGGGTATGATGATTCTTGATCATCTCATGCTGCATCAAAACTGGACTGTGGTGTTGTCACATGTTTCTTGTGCATAGGGTGTGTTGATGCTCAAACAAGAGAAAAATATGAAATTCATGAAAGCTCTAGAAGGGAATCTTCTAGAAGATGAGGTGGCCTCCGATCAGTTTGGATATTACTCGCTTCTCTGATTTAGTGGGATCATCCTAATATCCTCGTCCATCTCTCTTTCACCCTATATAAATATGGATCTCTCATGGGAAAGGCTAGGTTGGCTTGTGCATGAAGAATTTTGTTAAATATTTTACTTGTGATATCTTTTCTTTAGCTCTCCAAGTTAGGTTGTGAAAGATCTTCATCAAAATCATTGGAGAAAAGGTGTGTGTGTTGAATCAAAGGGCCATTGGAAGGGGCCTTGCAACATCAAGGCATGGGTTTTATTCTCCACTTGCATTCAATATAATGAAGTAATACATTTCTTGCCTATAAAGTTGTATCTACTTTTAATGTATAACTCCTTGATCTTATACATAGGCTTCATTGGAATATATATATATATCATTGTTCTCTGCCTTTATTGGTTTGTGCTTCTTAACAGGTTCATCATCCCACAAATCCAAAGATGGAGCAGCAAGGACGACACTAGAGAAGATCAAATGTCATTTAAATGGTACGTCAATTGTCCCTCTCTGAGCTAGTTTACATTAAAATGGAATATAAGGAGAAGCTTGTATTTTGCCCTATTTTTTTCTAGCTTCTTATTGAAGTTAGGGAGATTAGTTTGTGTTCGCACTTACCAATTTGTCCGATAAAAAAATTGGTGACCATACTCGGGAATTGTCCTCTTTTGGATTTTGATTCCTTTTTTTCTTTTGTATTACCTACTTTTGGTTGTTTTTCATTCTCTGAGTCATTGGGTGATCCATGTTGACTCTCTAGTCTTGAAAATTCATTTGGAAATCCTGTCCTCTGTTAATTTTTTCCTTATTTTCAGTCATCGTTGCACTCTGCTTGTGAAAACCAGAGCACGACGTCGCATTTTATTTTTCTCATTTCCTGCGATGATCCTTGATCGTTGCACTGTGTGCTTCTGCAGTCGGCGATGATTCCTGTAGACAAGTTTTGAGTGACAGTTAGCTTTCCTCTTTTCCTAGAGCTTAAATATGGTTTTGGGGTGAATTCTTTGGGTTTGATTATAGTTTGACTACAGTCTGTTTGTCATTATTTGAACATGATTTTAGCCTTCTTTTCTTTGTTTTACCTTGTGTGATTTTAAAAGATTTTATCTCTTCCTTTGAGTGTCTTTCTGTTACGAAGCATTGTTTTTCTTTAGAATTATTTAGTGGAAGAACTTATTTTTCTTGTATTTGAATAGTTCATGTTAAAAGAGAAAATTGATTTGGGTTGATTTGTTTTTAGAGTGATTTGCTATTTCTTTTAACTATCTTTGAAAGAAAATAATAATTTCTTGCTTTGCATTAAATTGGGGGCATCTTTGAATTTGTAGTGAAATTGCATGGTTTTTGGCATTTTTGGTTTTGAATTCTCTTTGTCTCATTTCTTGAAGTTCTTGATATTGATGAGTTTAATAAAATTTTGGGACATTGTGCATATGGGAATGATAAACATTTTCTCCCTCTCATAATATAGGTTTCATTGAAGTGAAATATTTTCATTCTCATTTCTTTGCATTTTTATATTTAGACAAAACATCATCTAGTCCATGTCATTTTCTCTTGAGTAAACAACAACCTTAAAATAAAGCGCTTATAAAAATTGATTAGACAATTTTATATTTTATGGTAGAAAACCTACATTAGCTTAGGGTGTAGGGGCTTTGGAATAGGTGTGAAAGATAGCTTTCCAAAGCTGTAAACAAACATAGAATCTTGTGATAGGGAGAGTTAAATCCACTTGCTACATTTTGTCTTGAGAATCCCTTCTAACACAAGGGTCAATCACGAGGTCACATTAGGGCCGAAAAAATTACTCACCTTGATTTTTTGGTATTAGCGTAGAGATTGTGCATATTATTGGGGGTCACTTGAGAAGAAAATCCTGTGCGGACCTTCTCGAGGTGATTTTGGGCTTAGATACCCTGCCCTTGCATGTATATCGAACTGTCAACTGCTTCTCCAGGAATCATTGTTGTAATTGGCAACCTTAGTAGCCTATCTCCTTAGGGTCTTTACACAAGGTGACTGTGGAGGGGCAACTCTTCACGGTACCTGGAAACGACATTGGCCAAACTCACTCGGGCTCCTTGGAGGGTATATCTACGTTTATGTGTGGGAGCTTGCACTAGGTTGTAAGTCTATTAAGCAGGTCATCAACGGAAATTTTCCACCCGCTCTATCTTAGCCCCTTCTTACATTATCCTCGCGATGTTGGATTTCATCATCAACTAGTGCATTCATTGTGAGAAAGTTTTGTTTGTTTGATTCCTTCCTATATTTTTAGCGTGTGTTGTTTATTTTCCCTACCAAAATCTAGGTTAGATCTGTGTTTAATGGAATCAGTTCCTGGAATGACCAATGAAACAAAACCTACTCTAGGGAAACCTTTTGTTTTACCTTCTTAAGAAAATGTTGGTCCTCCTTACATCGCTACTTTGAGCCTTTTAGGTCTCACAATTGGATTGTTGGTATGGTTGGTTTCCACTCCGGTAATCCTGAATGCAACAAGTGCTTCAGTTGTAAGAACGTCCCCCCAAGAACATCAACCTCATGTTTATCCTTCACCTTCTTCACCAGTAAGATCTTATTTGCCTTCTTCACTTGCAAGGTCTTCTTCCATTTCATCTTCTTCAGCGATTGAAATCTATGAATGTAGTAACCCATTGGATAAGAAGAAAAAGAAAATAGAGATTAAGAAGAAGAAAAATAAGAAAGGGTCCAAACTTCCAACCACTTCCAAACATGTTGGACAACAACCAGTTACTGACAATCATGTTGGGAGTGTTGATGATGCCAAGATCACCCAAACGACCCATAAGCCTAAGTACCCTTGTAGGCTTTGTAAGGGTAGCCATATTCTTAAGGATTTCCTTGGTCTATACAAGGTTATAGAAGCTTGGTATGCACGCCCTCGCCAACCCATGTATGTTATGAGGAAAATCTCTCTATGTCTAGGGTGAACCACAACAGACGGAATGGACTACATAAATCAACTCTATCCCAACAACATTCTATATAAACCAATGTGCAAGCGAGATAAGAAAGAATCCTACCTTGTCCAAAAGTTTGATGATGTCCACCATTGAGCACTTGAACCAAACCTATATACCTCCAATGATTTCTCAACAAACAAGCAAAACAAGCACATGGTGGCAGTATAAAAGGTTATCAAATTAAATGGCATAATCCATCAATATACATAACAAATACGCCCATGGATAATAACTCATATATTTTCAAGATATCAATTGGACGGGAAGAGAGTATTTCTATTAATAAATGATTAGAAGAAGTGAAAATATTACAAACTTCCATTTTGGCACAGCTCAAAACTGAGAAACTAAGTTCCTTCGAGTTGGGCCTCCACCACTTCAATCCTCCAACAAGGGAAAGCTCATAGAAGGGAGACAATGAGGTTCTCCATTAATAAGGGAAGAGCTTGGGGATGAACACTATGTTCAGACTTAAAGGAAAAAGGGATGCAAACTCAATATGAAGTAAATAATTTCTCCAAAGTAACGTTGCTATCAAAGTTGAATTCTTCTCCTTTTACATAGCTTGGAATTGGCTCATTTATAGCCTTGAAAATGCAACTGAAGGGATGAGTCAGAACATTTATAGTATATGGAAGGCAAAGGATCATAGATCTTATATCGTGACATGGAAACTCGACATTTAATTTTCATTTTCAGGCACAAATACCAATGTATGTGGTTTGTAGTGGAGAAGCCTGTGTATACGCTTGTTGTATAGTGTGCAAGATGTGTACAAGTGGAAAATTTTATATTTTTGTCTCTGGATTTAGTAACAGGGAAGATAAGCCTACATAGGGAAATGGAATAAGGCCATCTCTACAAGATTGTATAGGATGAGGAAAATATTTCTCTAACAGATTCCACCTAATGTGTGAGGTCAGAGGAGTGTCTGTGATGGTCAAAATACATTATAAACAACCCAGAAGTTGAGTGGTAGGGGACCAGATGGATGAACTAGTTTTTCATTACATTTTGCATTGACTTTGCATACATGGCTGCCAAAAATTACACTGTAGATCCATGTAAAAAATATACCAAACAAGTGTCAGTGGCCATGAATAGGAAAATACAAATGCAGATACATGCCAATAGTTGTCATAGTTACGAACAAGGCCTAGTATAACTAGTCTCAAAACTAATATGAATATATCTATATGCCATGGAGTATAATATGATCTCCCATGATCGCTGAAGTCATATAGGTATTGTTCCAATGAAAAGAAAGCAACAACTTAGGAAATTTGCAACTGCATAGTGATGTCTTCAAGTCTTCTACACAATCCACCAAGGGTGAAATTCTACATTATGTGAATAAAGGATTTTAGGTCGAACAAAATGAGACATCGTTTGATTACCAATCATTGATGTAAACCGTTAACAAATGAAATACAACCTACTGATAATGAAATTAGGTATCAAGGCACCGAGTACATTCTTACAAGTGTGAATAAATAATTCGGTGTTGAACACCTGAATAATCCATCGATCATGAGACATTGATGTATTCCCAACTGTCGATGGCGAGAGAGCCTGCCACTGATGAATGAAAGCCTCAAGGTAATCATAAGACTCTAGGTCCCATTTCCAGAATAAATGGGTTGAATTCAATGGAAAGATACCCGCTGAAAGGAGAGAATTAAGGCATCTGTCATAAGTCAAAATGAGGTACAAAGAAGGAGCTTCAAGATTTGGTGGAAATCGGACGAAGAACATGTTCATGAACTGACGATCATGTGCATATTTTGATGTGCCAACTACAAGAGGTACACGAAAAAGACCCTCTGAATAGCAGCCAATGATGAAAATTGCTGACAAAGGAGAGGAAACCACCAATAAGGCTAATGGCATCCAAGGCACTGCATGAATCCCAATGTGTGAATAGATGTTGTGTTGTCGAACACAAGGGAAACCACCCAATCAAAAACCAATGATGAAATGTCGATTGTTGGGTTCAAGTACCTACTAATGATGAGAATAGAGCCAGGTTGCATGATAGGACTACAATGTCATGTGATTCTAAGACAAACTAAGGGTATGGTCGACATGCAAAGTCAAGAGTTATGAGGAGTGGCTGACACAGGTTGATAGAATTCCTTTGAATAGGAGCATGAGACATATGGAGGAATCTGGCCACATAGAACCAATGATGAAACCATGAGATGAAGGAGGCATCAATGAAATTCTCTATAGGGAATGGAAGAGTAACCAGTCGGTAGAGAAGACTCTGTACGAGTTCATCTTCCTAAGGCTATGCTAATACCAAAATTATGATGATGAATGGACTCAAATAACTTTGTGCTATGTTCAAAGGCGACATGACTACTGCTGATACAAGATAATACTCCCTTCCCGCCCATCTTTTTTTGTTTTTTCATATACAAATGAATACTATGATATAAAGGAGGAAACGAGTGTCGCAAGTAAGAAAAACTAATTCCAGCAGTGGAACATACCTATGCTCAATGCAGGGAATTCAATGTGGGAGATGGACACTCAGGGGAATGTTCCCTCCTAGATATAGGGTGTCAAATTGTGAAGGATATAAACAAGGCTCTGCTTGGTTGAGAATGCAAAAATGTTGAGGCAAACGGTTTTTAATGCAAAGTGAGAACTGGATATAGGCTCAATACTGCAAGCAAGGGAATGAGATGCAATCACATATTAATGCCCAAAAAATGTCCCTTTTATGTCTTTTAGTCTACTTGGTGTGAAAAATGGATAAACTTGTGCCAAATAGACGTCTTTTAAAAACCAATTTATGAGTGTGAAAGAGAAAAGTTCACTCGGCAATATTTTCACTTTTTGATAATGAGTCGAAAAAGAGCTTAACTAAGACTCGTGAAATTTCAAGTCCAATTTAATGAGTGTGAAAGGGAAAAATCGCTTAGCAATATTTTCACTTTTTAGACGAGTTGGAAAAGAGATTAAATTAAACTCGTTTGGGAGTCCTCAGGTTAAAAGGTTGTATGTTTATGAATGATAAATGAGGCTCAGCATGAAGTCAAGTACGAGTTGTGAGGGACTCTTGGTTCTATGAAAAACATCTCTGCATGGGCACCAAATGCAATAGGGGATCTAAATAGGGAAACCATGTTTGGTAAGTCTCTACCATTTGATAACGCCACGACTTTATAGCAGATGGAAGGTTATGTGTCGCAACAAATGGGTTCATACCTAGGGCATAAAGAGTGACAGTTATAGGATAATGATAAAATGCATAACGGAGTGGATATCTATCCTATATGTTGGGTAATGAAAATACCTGTCTATGGTGACGAGTAACCAACATAACTCTAAAAGATGCAAGAATCCCAGGTTAAAACTGCAAAAACCAACTCGATCCACCTTTGTATTAGTCCGTTAGGTGAAAAATGGATTAAAAATATAGAAAGTGGGTAAAAATAATTTATAAATAGTAACAAAATCCAAAATTACTATACCATTTTGATTTTTTACCCAATGTTGGCACAGGGAAAGACCTAGGGTTCAACGCTACAAGAGTGCACCAACAAAACCCTAACTACCGGCCCTTTCGACAACACCTGCGAAGCAGATGAAGTCTCACCTGAGGTAGAGGCAGGGGTGGTTGCAAGACTCAAGTGTCTGCAACCTTAGCTGGGACACAGATCTATGATTATATTGCTTAGATAACACTTAGCATCGATTATTTGTCAATATTCAACCTTTATTGAACTTCACAAATAACACAGAGCATCACAGTATTCACTTAGATCTAAGGTAATTTAGCACTTAGCAATAGTAAAATAGGTCATATACAGTAGATCAGCACTAATCATATTTGTACATGTCATATCTAACATTCACATATATCTAAGAAGCACCAAGCATAAGTAGATCTATCTAAATATATCAAATCACTTTGTAAAAGTAGGGACAACACATCAAGTCAAAGCACAAAGCATAACACACAAATTTATGTGGTTCACCCCCACCCTACTGCTATGTCCACCAACTCTTATTCTTTATTAGCATATCCAATTAGTTATAGGCACAAAGCCATCAAAAACCCTTCCTCACATAGGACAAAAGATCTGTGCAGCTCGCTAGATCCTTCTTCCTTGTGCTTACAGCACAAATCCTTCTATAACTTCTACAACAACTTGCAGTTAGCTTTGTAAACCTTCTATAGTCATGCACAAAGCACTTACATAGACTATTAGCACCTAGATTACATCACATAGATATAATCCTCCTCTACTAGATGCCTATATTTTTATTTATACATTACAAAAGTGGGCCTAAATGTGGGTAAACCCACGGACTGACATCCCTTTCCCATTACATTGTCCCAAAACCCAAAAAGGGGCTCGAAAGTGGGCCGAGATCCCTTGATCTCTACTTCTTCTAGCGCTCCATCTTTGATAGGATGTCGAAGTCCCAAAAACAGTCAAGTATGACCAAGTAACTTCAAAACTTGGTCAAGGGCCAATAGGCCCCCAATACTCATCTGTGACTCGTCCCGAGTCACTCTGGTCTGAGCAATTCTTCCTCGAATGCCTCGAGCTTGGCTCGAGATTCTTCAACTTACTGTAGTGTGACTTTCTCTTACTCAATGAACTCCTAGATGAGTGCATCACTGACTGGTCCCTCTAGGCATTTTTCTGTTGTACTCACAACCTGTTCAAGTTGTACTCCTTGGTTTTCAACTTCGATGAATAGTTGGAATGCCTTTTCTTGCACTGGTTGAAGTCATTGAGAGANACCTATTTTTGGGTCATGCATTGCTCTGGAAACCTCTTCATTCTCTCAACTAGTAACAAGGCCTTCAGTTGCGCTTGTAATGTGTCTTCCTGCTACTTTGTGTGTTGGCGTTGAGACTCTAACAACTGTAACTTTGGATTTTCCGTGAGGTTTTCATACATCTAAGCACGTCTGGAGCTCAGCTTCTTGTATTCCAAGGAAAAGGATTTTAATCGGTCAACTTTGCTGCGGGCAATGGCCTCTCTTAGATCTCTTATTTCTTGAGGTGTCTTGGGCATAGTGCAAAGTTCCAGGTCTACGATGCGTTGTTGAAGTTGTTGGATCACTCCATCTAGTTGTGCCACCTATTGTGGAACCCATTCTTCTTTCTGGACTTCAATGACTGTCACAAAGCAAAGTGTGTTGTGAACCTGTTCCTATACTTCGAGTTTCTCTATGAGCAACTGTTCCTTGTCTTTCTGTAACGTTGCTTTCTCTTCCTCCCACTTTGCTTGAAGAGATAGTTTTTCTCCTTTTTCATTACTGCATTATTCTAGTAGATCTTCCTGTGCCTGTGACAAAGCTTGGGTGGCTTGCATTGTCTCTTTCTGATCTCGTCAAAGGTGAGCTTCAACTTTATCGGCGATCTTGTGCAATTGGGTTGGTTCATCTCCTGGTTCTTTTGTTCCACTTGTCGAGGGTGCAATACAAATTGCGCAGCTTGATTGTAGTGCCTATTGCACCTCTTGAAGTTCACCATTGTTTTGGCTAAATACCTCCTCCTGCTTTGCTTCTTTCTTTTCTGCGATCTCTAGTGAAGCATCATTCAACACAATGACTAAGAAGTCTAAGTCATATGGGGTGAGGGTAGTCTTAAACGTAGTCCAGATGGATTTATATTTCTTCTGGGACAAAGGCTTTGGTGGGTTAACCTTCCTTTTCTTGGATGGATCCTCCTCCTTTCTAGGTGGAGTAACTTCACCTTTATTTTTCTCGACTTATGTGCCACCTAGCTCTCCACCATCATCTCCCTACACAGGTGAGATCAAAGTGGTCTTCACCGATATGCTATGGACATCATTCACTTCATCATCTTTCTTCATCTTGCTTGGTCCAGGTGTGTCCGGCATAGTTTCAATGCTATCCACATCGAACATTTCTACGGGGTCCGTTGGAACAAGGAGGTCCGCCGACCATTCCTTGGTAATATCCTCCAAGTCATCTTTTGTCAACTTGTAATATGACTGGAGCTATGTTTTATGCTCATCAGTGTGTGTTGTAATATAGGTGAAGTGGCGGTCCACCCTGAATTTCATTAAGGGTCTAAACCTATGAAGTGTGTTCAGGGTGATGCGTAGTGTAGACTGGATTGCGATCTTCAACTAGTTGTAATAGGCATGGAAGACGGAATTGGACTGCCACTGCTTGTTTATGTCACTGGAATACCATAGTGTGCAGAACTTCATAGCTAGTGGTTCAAAGGGTTCGATATCCAGGAAAGTGGCACCTTCTGGTAGCTCCCAGGCAATGAAAGCAATAAGTATGAGAAGCTAACTAAAGTGGAAATCATACCTTGGTCTTGCGATTCTCTACAATCAATCTCTTGTTGATTGACAAGGTACTGTGCCCAGTTCATCTGTAGTCCCTCTGTGCACTTCCCTACAAGGTCGACCATGAATCTGGTCACTTGAGTTGGTATATTCTTATGAACTAGCTTGCCCACAATCAGCTAACAAGCAAGGCATATTGGGCCACTCTAGATAGAGGCTACCTTGTAGCCTCGTGTTTCCTTCTCGACATCGCCATAAGTTTCTTTAATTCTCTGTGCTAATGCTTGGTCTGAGGTCTTTCCAGGGTAGAATTCCTGTGGGTCAGGGCCTTGTATACTAAGCCCTATGATCCGATTTATCAAGGTTGGATCCACAGTGATGCGTCAGTTCATCCATAGGTATCCATCGTGATAGCACGAAAGTAGTAACTTTACACATGCATTCACCTCCTGATGTCATCCGAAGTGAAAAATATTCATCACATTGAGAAGTATGGACTTCACGAAGTTCTGGGTCCATGACTGCGGGATGATCTTGGAATTATTACCTTTAGTCCTAGTTAGATACTTTTGCAGGGTGAGCATGTTGTAAGCCTTCTAGTCACCAAGGTTGAAGTCACTAAACTTCAATGCTGCGAGATTATCTTGGTCGGCACGAACTATGTGCACCCCTTTCATAAGGTACACGGTGATTAGAGTATGCTTGAAGTCTCAAGGGACACTGTCACGATTGATGGCACCACTCAAAGGTGGTAGGTAAGCTGATAGAATGCGCAGAATAAGATTGGCGTTTGCAATGTCATCTCTGTGCTTTGTTCTTTTCTCTGTCATGGTTCTAGAAGTTCTTTCTCTGTAAGAAGTTGAGGGAGAATCTTGGACTCCTCCTGTTGATGATGTTTGTACACCTGCAGACATCCTTCTTTCTGACATGACTCTCTCAATCATTAAGTCAATCAAAACTTCTTCGACTACTTTCTCTGTGGTGCTGAGCTCATCCGACATGCAAGCTCAGGGTCAATTAGATCAGGTGTGAACTGAATTCAGAGACTGCAATGGAGGGTACGGGAACAAGGTGATGATCACAGTGAAAAATAATATCAGGTTGTGGGCTCAAATTCTTAGTTTGCAAAAAATATTCTTGGTGTGTGGCGCAGTGGGCTAAGTAAGAAACTTAGCAATGATCTGCTTGCAATGGGTATGAGGCGTCATTAACTCATGTTCTATCCATTATGGCGTGGTTTGATGGTCTAGTGGTGAACCATCAATGATTTTTGACCCATTCAGAGTGCCAATCAAATGGTTATATTGGCTTCCAATGGCTATATTGCTTCACCTCAATGAAGTGGCCTATGTTGGTGATCTGATATCTCGGCAAAGTTTAATTTATGCAAGTTTTTCGTCCTGCGAGGTTACCTCTGGAATATTTTGTATCCTGTCAATATTAGCTCTCTTTTTACTTATCTTCCTAGCCTCATTTCTAGTGAGCTTCGTCTCAGTGATTCTCTTCCCATTCTAGTCACTTCGCGCTGCTGAGATTATCTCCTGAGACTCATGGGTAATACTTATTCTATATTTGAGACATATACTACAATCTTTTGTGAGTCCTCTAGTGCTCTTGAAACTTTGACATTTTGGATTCAGGTGTCAAATAGCTTCGATTTGTTCTCATTTTCTTCAATCAACTACATGATCCTTCTGGTCATGAAATCTGTTAACTCTTGTTTGTGTTGTTACAAAAAAATTTCTTCTTCCTTCTTTCTGGCTTGATCTCTCTCAATCCAAGGTTTTCCAAGTAACATAGTAAACAGGGCGTTGTCCTCAATAAACTTGATAATCTCAAAATCTTCCTCTGTCGAAGCTCCATTAGCATTCATAGATATTTGGGTGAGCCTTCCACATAGGTTCAACATTTTTCCTTGAAATAGCCCTATTCCTATTAATGAAGGGATCATAACAGGCCTTCCTATAGCTTCCCAAGTTCTCTTTGGCATAATGTTCACTGGTGTTTCTTCATCAAGAGCACAGCCAATGTTGAAGTCCCCTATTCTTACTTTGATGCATTCTTTTTCTTTAAAGATATCTGATAACCTAAAATGTCAGTGGTTGTTCAAGGTGTATTTCATCTGTAGTAATACCTTCTTGGCTTCTTTCTGGGGTTCAGCTATTTATGGATCTTCCTTAGGGTTTTCTTTATTCAGATTCATTCTTTCAAGATTAGCGATCATTCTAGGACAATCCAATACTTTATGGTCCAAAGCTTTGCAACATAGGCAACTAGATCTTCCACCAGGGAATTCCTTAGCAATATGTCTCGGTCTTCTGAAACTATAACATAGGGTTAATCCTCTCTTCCTTTTAAATGATCCCCAACCTCTTCTGTACTGCGCACTAGGATCATGGTAACTAGCCTGCAAAACATTATTTCTAGGATCTTGCATCCATTTTTTAGTCCAAACATTCTTTCTATGCATAGGTATAACATATATGTCACTGTACTTATCAGATCTATTCATATCAATCTTGATTTCATCTATCAGAGCCCTAGTTTTCAAGCTAGGACAGAATTTATAAAACATACCTAGATCCATACTCTAGAAACAAAAAATTTCACTTATTTTACTTTTGCAGAGCACAAAGCTTCCAGATCTAAAAACATTTAACTATTCTTACCTTTATTAGAGCATAGGGCTTACAGATATTACCTCTTTTCTGCATATATGACCTCTTTTCTTCAGAAACTTCCACTTTTACCTTTCTTAGAGAAAAAAGCATTCAGATCTTGCTTCTTTTCTTCAAATATGACCTTCTTTCTTTAGCACAAATATTTTCAGATCAAGTGGAATACTGTGCACCAGGGCATAGATCCTCACACAAAACTTCCATAGTTTTAGGAAGAATCTTTGCACAAAGCTTCCTCTTCCTCAGTTCCCATCAATCACAGTTTCATGTCCCAGCAATGGAACCATTTGTTGGCACAGGGGTAGACCCGGGGTTCAATGCTACAAGAGAACACCAACAAAACCCTAACTACCGGCCCTTTTAGAAACACCTACGAAGTAGATGAAGTATCACCCGAGGTAGAG
The DNA here is from genome assembly GCA_032191745.1 of Picea mariana. NCBI lineage: Eukaryota > Viridiplantae > Streptophyta > Pinopsida > Pinales > Pinaceae > Picea > Picea mariana. The sequence goes on from JASDQU010109410.1 coordinate 146,558, forward strand.
GCAAGGGTGGTTGCAAGACTCGGGTGTCTACAACCTTAGCTGGGACACAGATTTGTGATTATATTGCTTACAAAACACTTAGCATCAATTATTCGTCAATATTCAACCCTTATTATACTTCGCAGGTAGCACAGAGCATCACAGTATTCACTTAGATCTAAGGTAATTTATCACTTAGCAACAATAAAACAGGTTAGATACAGTATATCAACACTAAGTATCTTTGTACATGTCAAATCTAACATTCACATATATCTAATAAGCACCAAGCATAAGTAGATCTATCTAAATATATCAAATCACTTTGCAAAAGCAGGGACAACACATCAAGTCAAAGCATAAAGCATAACACAAAGATTTACGTGGTTCATCCCACCCTTGGGCTACATCCACCAACTCTTCTTATTTATTAGCATCTCCAGTCGGTTACAAGCACAAAGCCATCAAAAACCCTTCCTCGCATAGGATATAATATCTGCACAGCTCGCTAGATCCTTCTTCCTTGCACTTACAACACAAAGCCTTCTATAACTTCTACAACAACTTGCACTTAGCTCTGTAAACCTTCTACAGTCATGCACAGAGAACTTAAATAGACTATTAGCACTTAGCTTACATCACATAGATACAATCCTCCTCTACTAGATGCCTAGATGTTTATTTATACATTACAAAAGTGGGCCTGAACATGGGTAAACCCATGGGCCGACATCCCTTTCCCATTACATTGTCCCAAAACCCAAAAACGGACCCGAAAGTGGGTTGAGATCCCTTGATCTTTGCTTCATATGGCATTCCATCTTCGATAGGTTATCAAAGTCCCTAAAATGATCAAGTATGACCAAGTAACTTCAAAACTTGGTCAAGGGACAACACTAGTGCAAATTGGACCAAAATACCTCTGAGATTTAAATGATGATTCCAGGAGAATCGAGAAACAAAATCACAAATCATATGGATCAGGTAATTCTTGTTCTCTTCCTCTTCAATTTCAGTGGATTAAAATTTTGAATTAGGTTCTAAATTTTTAGTTATTGAAGGTGAAAGTGTAGATTTTGATGTACGCGGGTTGTCTTCAATCAGGTCACGTATACGATGAGGCATATGCCCCTTCGTAAACTATAGTTTGCGTATATCAAGCCCTAAATGTGATTATATGTAAAGTAGACCATGTATAGACATGCAAAGAGTAATTTTGAAGGGTTCTAACTCAAATTTTGATTTGTCTTTGACAGGATGGTTATTGAATGGAGAGAGAGAGAGAGAGAGAGAGAGAGAGAGAGAGAGAGAACAAAGAGTTTGATGCTTCTTTAGATCGAGATCTGAGGGCCCAAATGGCCTTAAAGTGATGAGGCTTGTATAATGTTTGGGTGTTCAAAGGAATGAGAGCCCAGGTGAGGTTTCTCGAGATGTTGGTGGGTTACTGGGACCCTGAGAATGAGAGATTCAATATCGATGGGAAACAATTGAGAATTGAAGTAGAGAACATTTACTTTTTGACTGGTCTATCGCTTCGGGGAGAAGTTGTAAACCTCAAATCACGGGGAGAAGGAAGTGAGATGAAGATAGAGGAATATATCAATGCCCACTGTGTAGCAGGGACTCCTAAGGTAGGGAGTCAAGTCCCTATCCAGGCAATAAACAATATCTGTGTGAAGATTATTGTCCTAGTATTGAGAAGGATCCTAGGTTCAACCTCATTGCACCAGGCATTGAGGTCACTCATGTTCTATGAAGTGAAGTGTACAAGACCCACAATATATGACTGGTGTACCTCACTACTGGAGAATATGAAGAGCCAATTGACAGAGTGAAAAAAGGGGAGTAAAAGAAATTTTTGGTTTGCCTCTATCTTATGCAGTTTCTTTTTTGAGCAGGTTCGAGGTTTGGGACCTAGAGTAGAGATTATTCTAAGAGGACCTCATGATCCATCCATGGCACAGTGGACCATGGTAATGAGGCAGTAGGGGGGACGTAGGATTTTGACACCCTACAATGAGGATTTCTTCTACTGGTGGCGATGACAGGTCATCTCTCTGGATGACTATCCCTATGAGGGGATCAACTTTAGAGTAGATCTAGACATGCCACTCCCACCAAGGACTGCCTACGATGACATAGGTATGTCAACTTTTTTTACATATTTCAATTTTTTGAATTTTTGTATAATAGAACAAAAATATTTTTGGATGGTTCTTAAGTATTGACTAGACATTTGTGCAATGCAGACATGGGTCTGTGATGGCTAGAAGGATTCCCTTGACATCGACAGAGAAAGCAAGGAGATGAGGCAGTGGGAGGAGAAGTCGAGGGGGTTTTACAAAACATGCAGGGAAACCTGTCATGTTTGACTCACAAGGTTCCCATGGTTCAGGTAGAGGATCTACCTAAATCCATCCAGCGACAGGTGGTTGGTGTACCCAAGGCATGGGTATGACTCTTTCGACGTCTCACAAACGTTGTGGTTTGCTACCATAGCACACATCCAGCGCCACAGGCACAGATGTCATGAGATATTTTAATACTAGTTGTATATGTGTATCATGGGTATTAGCCCCAATTTTGTACTATAAACACCATATTTTTTTAAATATAAAAAAGGATCTCCGACTTTACTTATATTTTACAATGTGTACATTGATGAGATGATTTTATTTTCTTTTAATTATGCGACAAATGCCAATCTAAAATGAAATTAGCATAAGTATCGAATGCATGATTAGAAATTCTAGGAATATGATAATATGTAATAAAATCAAACTGTCGTTCTAAAATATGTATCCGTAGGAATTTTCGGAGTAAAGTAGGATCACACACACGGTAACTGTCGTTCAACTCACATACTACTAACTAGGAATCTAGGCAAAATTCTAATGAACAAATTCCATGTGAGATAGAATCACGCAAAAGTTTTATAATGACGCTATATCGGGCCACATTGTTCGTGGATGGCCCTAAGTATATGCCACCTGAAGATACCAATATACCCTCAAGTGAGTAAACCACCCAAGCAGTGGAAGCCAAGTTTCATGTATGACAACTCACTCCATATGTGAATCCTAGGTAGAATGAATACTCTATTGACATCTATCAACCAAGTGAAAAACTCGATAACCAAACTGAAGACAAAAAGAAAAAGACATATACACTAAATTAAATTAGTATACAGAGAGTTTCACCCAAACCTGGGGCTCAAGAATAGTAACTTTTCAAGTAGATCCCATTTCTGGGCTCAGACAACTTATTCCCTTCATAATCTTCTAAATCATAGGCTCTTTTTCTAGCACACATCACATGATTTAAGGACCATGCCACATGGGTTTAAAATTTCCTCCCCCAGTGGTTCCTTGGCTTGATCATACAAGAGGGACAATTCACCCTCCGTGTACAAATGAGGACAGACAAACTTATCATACTGGACCTTAACATGTATTTTTTTCACCTCGATATCTGTAGATGTGTCTCAACGCTTCTCATCAAGACTCTCTAGATGTACAAGGCGTCACTCGATATCGTAAGTGTCAGGTATGAGCGCGACTTCCAACATAAGAGAAGGGATTTTGCATTCAATAGGTAATATTGACTCCACACCATGTATTAACTGGAAAGGGGAAAATCCGGTGGCAGTCTTGACCGAGGTTCGGTATGCCCAAACTGTAGGATATAGCATGATGTGCCTGTCATACTTACTCTGACTGACAGTTTTTTGCAAAATGGTCTTGAGAGACTTGTTGACGACCTCTACTTGTCCATTTTCCTGGGGGTAATAAGGAGAATAATGACCATGTCTAAACCCCAACTTAGTTGCTAGTTATTCCATCATCTCATTCTGAAAGTGAATTCCATGATCAGTGACAATCTCACTCGGGATACCGAACAGGGCGATAATTTGATTGAATACGAAGAAGGTTGTAGTCTTCCCATAAGATTTAATAGTAGGCATGGCCTCAATCCACTTAGTGAAGTAGTCGATGACCACAAAATGTGTTGATGCCCCTTAGTCTAAGTTGGGTTTCAATCTACGAATTCCACCCCTGAATTGGTGAAGGGACCGACGATAATGATTGGGTGAAGAGGGGCTGGGTGCGAGCACATTTTCCAAGTGAACACCTTGTAGGGATGACACTTTTTAACCACTTCAATACAATCTTTAAATATAGTAGGCTACAAATAACCAGTTTGTAAAAAAATTTAGGTTGTTGCAAGCTCGGATAGATGACCACCACAAGCCCCGCTATGGAAATTGTTTAGGATAGAATCGGCATCTCTATTATTTAAACAACAACAAAAGATATTGTCTATTCATCGATGATACAAAGTGTCACCGATGATAGTATACTTCTTAGCTTGGTATCTTATACGTCGTTGGTCATCTCGTGAGAGATGCTGAGGGAACTTCAAGGTCTAAAGATAGAGAACAATGTCTCCATACCAGGGGTCAGACGAAAAGACAAGAAAAATGTTTCATCTACAAATGAATCAGCATGGATAACATCTTCATATAATCATGGAAAATTGGATATTAACTCTATGAAGACTAGGGATTTCTTGGATTTCATGGAAGCGAAATCGAGATCAAACTCTTGTAAAATGACAATCCATTTATTATATTGTCCCCCTATGATACGTTGGGTAAGGATGTATTGAAATGGATTGACATTCGCAATCATGATAGTCTTGCAGAGTAATATACAATGACACAAATTTTGGACTGCGTGAACGACAACCAAAGCTAGCTTTTCAACGTGAGTATAATTAAGTTTAAGACCGACTAACATTCGACTAAGGTAGTAGATGACGTGCTCGTGGAGCTCATCATCCTCTTGAACCAGAACCATACCAATCGTATCCTCAGACGCGACAATATAAAGCAATTAATCTCTACTATAGTCAAGAGGCTTTAGTAGAGGCACTTACAAAAAATCTTTCTTCAAAGCATCGAAGCATTCCTGGGCTCGCTCATCCAAGATAAACGGGGTGTCCTTCTTCAAACGACTCATGAAACCTTTAGTTTCAGTGGCATAGTTAACTATAAATCGACGAAGAAAGTTATCTTTCCCTTGTAAACCCTGAAGTTGTCTAATCATGCATGAGGGAGGAAACCAAAGTATTTCCTCAACCTGAAGTGGATCTACCATGATCTTGGTCTTGTAAACTAGAAATCCCAAAAGATGACCAGACTTAATGCAAAAGATGCATTTGTTAGGGTTCAATCGGATTCTATAATAAAAACATCTTTCAAAAACGTGTCGAAGGTGCATAATGTGATCCGCTTTCTTGCGAGAGTGAGCAACAAGATCATCAAGGTAAGCTTCGACTATGTGCTTAATATCGTGAAAAGTTAAAGGCATGGCACGTTGAAAGGTTTCTCCAGTGTTTTTAAGGCCAAAAGGCATTTTCCAGTATGCAAAAGTACCCCAAGGACAAATAAATGTCATCTTGTGTTGATCCGCAGGTTTGATTTGAATCTGGTTATATCCTGAAAATTTGTCCATAAAAGAAAATACTTCGCTTCCCGCACACTCGACGAAAATCTGATCAATGAAAGGTGTGGGAAAATTTTCTTAGGACAAGCCTCGTTCAGGTCGTGAAAATCCATACATACACAGATGGTTTCTTGATTCTTATCCACAGGAACGGGGTTGTGTTGGCGTTAGAAGTCGGTCCTGAATTGCTTGCAGGAGATGAGCCTGACACCCATCAGTTTAATGTCATGATTTGTTTTAAGGGATGATCAAATGGAAGAGAACTCAGAACAATATCATCTCAACTCTGAAACTAGGCCGGTCATGTATGGGCGAGTGAGGTCTTGATAAAATTCAAACAGTGAGTTGTAAAAAGGGTGAGCAGGTGGAAGACTTGTATGAGAAGAGTGCAGGGGGACTGCTGTAAACAACAGGTTTCTAATAGCCTGTGATAGAAGGCAACTGAAGGAAAGATCATCTTATACCTAAATGCAGAAAACCAGAGAAAACGGTCATGAAACAACAAATCATTTATCATAACATAACTGTGCTAATTCATGCGAAGCATTCGATCATGAACTCTCTGGCATGAGACGAAACAATAATGGAAAAGGAAAACTGTTTTTCATAAAACAAGAAATCTCAAACACAAATCCATAACCAGGAAACCAGAATGGTTGTTAAAACTTTACAGTCGGTAGCTTTGCTCTACCATCGATAGATACAAAAATGGAAAAAACGCCTACATACACTCAAAACAACAACAGCAACAAAATCGAGACATTGCATTAAAAGCTTTGTGTCTGCATGGCTTCTGACAATCTGCAGCAGCAATCTTTGAATGGTCGTGCAACTTATGGCAGACACGATCGATCTCCTGACAGTTTCATCAGTGAATCGACGTGCCTTTAATTCATTTCCGGACCTTCCCATTATGGCGGAGACAATGTCTAACCACCACCAACTGCTTCAATAACTACTTTCTTGGGATTGAGGATGGTCTGGCCAACTCGGCATCTCGGGGACGTGGACGGCCCTTCGTGTTGCCACCTGGATTAGCTGAACAGCCCGATGAGAAGGCATGCTGGTCGGTGCGAAGGATAGGGCACATAATAGGAGTGGTGACACCAACC
>JASDQU010109411.1:2671-19143 GCA_032191745.1 Picea mariana
ACCCAAGACCCTAGGCATAATGATATATCTCATTCTCCATGGGATAAAAAATACTCCCACCCACTCCTGCGACACCTAATTATACTTATTATGTTAATAGAGATGAACATGGACTATTAATTATGTTTACTATATTAATTATGTTTACCATATTGAATATTTTATGATTTAACTAATTCTAAGTTATGTTGAAGGTATTCACTTATGTTGATTATTAAAGGTATTGAATTAGACTATGTTAATTGTTGAAGGAGTTGATTACAATAAATATCTAGACTATGTTAATGCATTTGACCATGTTCACCATAAGCATAATGTGGAACATGTTAACTGTTATAGTAGTTGATTTACGTTAATTATGCTAGCTGCGATGATTGGTGATTTTTTTCACTATTAACTATGTTAACTCATCATTACGTTGATCATATTCACTATGAAAGAGGTGTCCACTTATGATGATATTGACTAATCTTTATGTGGATTGAAAGAGTGTACTATGTTGGGTGTTGAAGGAGTCCACATACATTTAAGGGGTTGGTTAAAGACATTTACTTACATTGTTGAATTACATTGAAGGTGATGACTTATTTCCTTTATCAAAATATCTCCCCTCATTTTGAATATTCTAATGAGAAATTAACTCACAGGAAACTCACCTTGATACTTCCCCATATAGTGGATGATATGGGAGTGATAAAGCGACGACCCCAGGGACTCTAGCTAGGCTCGAACTCGTTACCTCCCCCCGTAACACGAGGGAGTGTGCACACGTCTTGCCAACTGAGCTAACCCTTGGGGCTAAATTGTTTTAGCACCAATTTGGTCATCAATATTTCAAATTGATAGCAATCCTAGTAAATACATTACTTACACATGTGGATTAGTAAATACACTACTTGCACATACAAATTGTTCTCATACACTACTTTAGTATTTATCTATTTTCATCAATTTTAGTACTCGACAATGTTGCTTTTTTGCTATATCAACAAGTATCCAACCCCTTGTTAGGAACTTAATTTCCCTATCCCAATTTCCCTACAACACATATGTTAATTGTGTTGATTTTACCGAGTATTTCATATGTTGTGTATGTTATCTATATTGACTTTGAAGTTGTTTACTATGTTTATTATTGGTGGAGATGACTTACATTAAAGGTGTTGATTTACAATAAATTAGTTGACTAACATTTAAGATTTACAATAAATTAGTTGACTAACATTTAAGATCATGAAGGTATTGATACATATTGAATTCCATATAATGTGTTGATTATAGAGAAAATAATGAATATGTTGGTTATCTTGATTATATTGGCTATGTAAACCATTAAAGGAGTTGAGCATGTTGAGCTTGAATATGTCAATTATATTGACCGTGCTTATAAAGTTGATAGAGTAGATATTTGATTATTGAAGCACTTGTCTTACATTTATTATTAATGATGTCAACAATATTTTTTTAGTAAATGAGTTGACTATAATATGGATTGTAGACTATGTTAATTGTTGATTATGTTGACTATTGTATAAAAAAATATTTTTATTATGTTTGCTATATTAGTTGTTACTAATGTTGAAGGTGTTGACTATGTTGGCTATTGTAGGAGATTTATATGGATTATGCTAAATATGTTGACTATCGAAGGAATTGACTTACATTTGAAAAGTAACAAAAAGGGTTACATCAACTTGCCATTGCTACAATATGTGGTAATATTGTCTAGTTTCCTTGTCTTGCTTCATAGCTATATGACTAGTGTTTTTTTTTATTTGGTTGCAAGGTTATATCTATAAAAAGAATAATTATGTTGTCTTAGTTAGGGTTTGAAGAACTTGTGCTAGAAGTTTTCACACAGTTTGGACTCCTGGTGTGGGGTCTCTATCTTGGGTAGGAGACCAAGTACATGTTTCTCTACTCATTAACCAAATTTTAGACACTGGAGTTGAAATTGTGTCTTTGATTCAAATTGAGAAAAAAAGCTTTATGGAAACATTGTATCTCATACTAAAAAATTGATGCCATCTCTAGATTCTACATGAAAAATTAGGGGTGGGGAGCCTTTTTTTAGTTTTTCTAAATGTTATCATTTTAGCCTTGAAATTTTAGTTTTAATGTTATTACAATATTTGGAAAATTTATATTTCAAAATGTTCCCATTTCTATAAATTTATGTTTTCTCCAATTTTTGTTTCCACAAAAAATCTATTTTTGGAAGTAAAACTTTGAAGAGATATAAAATTGTCATATGGAGTCCATTTCAAGTGAATTGTTTTTTGAAATTTCTATAAATTTATGTTTTCTCCAATTTTTGTTTCCACAAAAAATCTATTTTTGAAAGTAAAGCTTTGAAGAGCTATAAAATTGTCATATGGAGTCCATTTCAAGTGATTTTTTTTTTGAAATTGGCTATTGTTTGTATACTTTATAGGGCTATCATATTTGGAAATTTATGTTTTTTCTGATCAATTTTTAGGTTTTATCACTACAATGACTTTCAAAATTGGAAATGTGCCCAAGTTGAATAAGAAAATAAATATGATTGACGTGCTTAGGGATAAAAAATTATGTTGGTTAGTTACTTATGACATAAGTTTTTGTTTGGGAAGAGCGATGCAAACTAGTCAATGACCTCATTAAATATATAATATCAAATTAACTACATTAAATATATAATATCAAATTAACTACATGTATATAATGAAACTATAGGTTCTAATGTTGATTATTCGTTTGGCATTGGGTGAAATTATTCAATGGGTGCACTTTATTGATTAATTGACAATCGAAATAGTCTCCATTGGACAAATTTTGATGGAAGCCTTTAATTGGTGTTTTTTTTGTACATGTTCACTTTTGTGACGAGAAAACAATGTTGTCACATGTGATATGTTTAGAGAACTTGTTGAACCTATTGAATGTATTAAGGGCATGGTTAAGTTTTTGGTTTGTATGATCAAAACATTCTTGTTGAATGTCAACTACAAATTCTTCTTTGAATCATTGTTGTTCTTGATCATAGTTTTGTCATATCACTTTAAGCTTCAACATGTTCTTTCTATCTTCTATGTCTTTTGGGGGAGATTGTTCTTTGACACAACATTGTGGATTTTATGTTGTTGCATTGATTATTTATGAATACACTTTTTTACACTTGGAATATAATCTCTTTTTATTTTCTTCATTGATTCCAAAGAGGTTCATATGAACTTGTTATTTTGAGGATATAAGTTTGCAATTGGAATCTTTATTTACTTTATTGACTTCAAGGAGGTTTGTATGAATATTTAGAGCACTATCAATTTTGCAAATTGATATTCCATTTAATTTTTTCACTTCATCATGGGTAGGTTGATGTTGTTAGTATTTGTCCTTTTGTGCCAATAGACCCAAAAATATTGCATGGTGGGACCTCCTAATTTTTTTCTAGATTCCTTTGAATTTGTATAAATTGATAATCTTTATTTATTTTATTTTTTATTGTTTGACGTGGTGTTCCATATTATGTGAAACATGATATTTAGAGCATGACACACATACATATAATTGAAAAAATAAAATAAAATAGAACTAGATTATGGAAACAACAATAGTGATCAAACCTTTATCGATATTCATAATAGAGATCAATGTTCACTTCCTTCTTCGAGGGGGAAAAATCCAAGTAAGAAGAGATCCAAATACAATATTATTTACTTGATGCTCAACTACATAAATTACACTACTATGTATAGTTTGTAACTGACCAAATCCCTAACCAAATGGAGAGCCTCCATTAATGAATCCACAACCACTTACTAGTGGAATCATTTAATGAGGCCAACTTTCATTTATTGATTTCTTACTCTATTACCTCCTGGGAATTATTTAATAGAGATGGCCCCAATACATTAAGTAATTATCTATTCTTGTAAACAAGGGAGTTAGGGTGGGAATCTAACATGCCCTCACCCTTACAAAGAAGCATTGTCCTCAAGGTTGGAGATGAGGAAATTGGTCGATAACCTTTGCTAATTCCCATGTAGCATGTTTGGGTCATGTATCCTTCCATTGGATCAAGACTTCCTAGATAGCGTGCCAATGAAGATATGGATCATGTCTATCCAAAGTTGCCTCATGCTGCAACCAAATGGAACCCTCTTCATCTAGTTTAGGAAAGCTAGTTTGAACTATGCAATTGGACCTAACCACTTTCTTCAAGTAGGACACATGAAATATTGGTTTGATGTTAGAATGAATGGGGAGATCCACTTTCTAACCCACCAAGCCTATACATTCAAGTATAAAAAAAGGTCCATAAAACTTATGTTCTTACTTTTGGTGGATGTTCTCCTTGACTGATGTTTATTTATAGGGTTGGAGACATGAACACCTAATTATGTTCTTCAAAGTGATGTTTAGAGTGATGTTGATCATTTTTTTCTTCATTTGGTTTACGACCAATACCAAATTATTCTCGAGGATACAAAGAATGTTTGCATGGGTTAACAAGGGTTTTTCCACCTCCTAAGCCTTAGATAATCTTGGTAAGTTGGAGATCAATGATCAAGGATTTTAATCATGGTTGCAACAAAGGGGGTCATTTTAGTAGCACCATGATAGGTGGTATTATGCCACCATTTAACCAAGGGTAACCACTATACCTATTGGTCCTATCGTTCCAAGGAAAATTCAAAACAAATCATCTTCCAAACACTTTCTGACCACTTATGTTTGTCCAAATTTTTAGGGGTGATATGTTATGATAAGATTCAATTAAGTACCTTGAAGCTTAAACAACTCATGCTATAAACTGCTAGTGAATGTGGGGTCACAATCTGTCACAATTGATTTAGGCATGTCATTGAGTTAAAAAATATTGTCCATGAATTCTTGTGCTACTATGGAGGCCTTGAATGGTTGGTGGAAGGCATGAAAGTGATCATATTTATAAAGGAAATCAACAAGTACCATGAAAATTGATATGTTTCCTAATTTCAGTAACCCCCCTAATGAATTCCATAGAAATTTTAGTCCACATGGTGGTTGGGAATGGATCAAGGTTGTAATTCTTCCAAAGGCTTCACCATCTCCCCCTTGTGCTATTGGAAAATGTCACATTTTACCACAAAAATGTATATGTATTTCTTCATGCCTTCCCAAAATACTAAATGATTAGTCCTTTCATATGTTTTTTGAAACCCAAAGTGACCCACTATTCGAAACAAGTGTAATTAAAATAACACTTAGGATTTAAATAGTGAATATTGGACCAAATACTATGCCCTTTATAATGGATCTCATCATTCTTCCAAGTGTAGCATGAATGTGAATGGAGGTCAAGCTATAGCTCATGGATCATGTGCATTATCTTGGCATCTATTGTCCATTCTTGATGAACCTACACCATCCAATTGGGAGCTGAGAAAGATAAGGAAAATAGGGAACCATCCTCTTCATACTTCCAAGATAGAGGATCATATTCCACACTCTTCTTTCCCTTCTTGTAGATAATCTCGTAGTTGTAACCTAACATTTTAGTGATCCACTTTTTATACTTTGGGGAGGATAATCTCTATTCCAATAAATATTTCAAACTTTGATAGTCTATTTTAATCTAGAAACAACATCACAGTAAGTGAGGATGCCACATATCAATTGCATGAAGAATAGCCAACATTTCTTTTTCATGGGTGGATTTGGTTAAGTTTATATCACATAATTTCTTACTAGTGAAGGCCATCAAGTGTACCCCTTACATAAACACTATCCCAATTCATTTTTCAGAGGAGCATCTAATCCCAAGACACATGTAATATTGATTAGGAATGGCTAGTACTAGGGTAATACACATAACATATTTTAAAGCTTAAAAATCTTGCTTGACCTCCTCATTCCAATTGAATGCATTCTTTAAAAGAAAGGTGTAACATCTCCACTATAATCCCCAATTTAATTAATGCATAATGTAGATATGAATGTTTCTATGGCCAAGTGATGTAATATGCGAAATGTATTTTATGAATTTTAAATAAATATAATGTGATACCAATTCTTGGGAATATGGACAGAGATGGGGGCTGATTAATCCACATGAAAAGGGGGAATGCCTAGTGTGTGTCTAAGAGGGGTCCAAGGGGGGGAAATTAATTATGGGTATTAATTCAAACCCATATTTCTCAATTTTATTATCATTTGGGGACAACCTTCTATTTTCAGTTTGAGTGTATGAGAGCCTAATCATTAAACTCATGTAAGAGGGTGGGTGTAGAAGTCACATCCCATAGTTATTGGAAGCATGGGGATGAAGTACAATCAACATTGGGAAAAGTGAGCAGTCAATTGTCTTGGGAGAAGAGAGGAAATTCATATGGGTAGTAACACAAAGTTTCTCACATTGAACTTTTCAAAAACAACAAGCAAAGAATAAGGGGAGAAGAGCTTGGTAGATGAAGCAACAAAGCTAGGAAAATTTTGTATCATGCTAGAGTGTTTTTGGAGCATTTTGGAGCTGAATACTGAAGAGCCAGGTTGTCAGGATAGAAGAGTGAACTCTTGAGTGGGTTGCATTGTAACAACAAGTGTTTGTTGTTGGTTGTTGGTAGTTTTTCCTGGTAGTGAGTTCCCTTAAGTTTCCAACAAAGAAATTCATGATTATCTGTGTGTTGGGATAAATGTATACACTATAAATTCCCAACGTTAAATTTTCAACTAGGGAGTCATAGAATTAGAGGTGCAAGAATAGGAAATGCAGGATTGGAGCCTAGTCTAGCCTAATCTAAAGCCGACAAAACAATCTTCAAACCCACACTGCAGGAAATTGACACTAAGAATTCATCATTGGGACGTAGGAATAACTTTGTGCTATAAAGGCTTAGATCACACTCTTTCAAACACTAGGGGTGATGTTCGTGTGATTGATCGTGATTAGCTTACTTAAGTTTTTTGTCCTTCAATGATTATTTTCTATAGTGGATCCACACTTAAATGAAATAAAAGAAACAAGCAAATGAAAATGAAATTCAAGAGATAAACTAACACCTTAGGAAGAATTCCAACGCGGGAAGGCCATATCTTATGAGTTAGACCTTTAATCTTTCCTTTGGGGATTGGATCTACGGGAAATTAAAGTGCAAGAAACCAAAGTACATGAAATAAAACCAGGCACAAGAATTAAAGTGCGTGATATAAAATAAAATTTAAACTATAGGAAAACCATCTAAAAAATATTGAATTAAAATACTCCTATGCTTAGAAACCACTCTTGAAATGAATACATCAAACACACCACAACACACTTTGTAAGTATGGTAATATGTAATTTTAATCACAATAACATTTAAATATGCACTGAGTATTCTTTAAAATTCCTCCTTTCTTTATAAATCATATATTGATAAAGTATATATCAAAGGAGTCTTAATTCAATGTTTGAAATTATCTCATGACTGGAATCACAATAATATAATTTTGAAATAGATTACATTACCATCCTTACATATTTACTAAAATACATAAAGTGAATTTTATGTGCATTGTAAACATGACAAAACTCCCAATTTGGCCATAGATATATCTCTCATGTGACTGTGTGGGATCCTCACGGTCAACAAATGGAACTATACAGATTAAGTGAGTTTAGATGATGAAAGGAATCAATGTGACTATATGAAAGAGATCTGGAAACTCATCAAATATTTTGTTAAGTAACATAGTGTAAACCAACGTGGAGGAAAACATATATGACTGAACATAAAACGATGGTGAGTATAAACAGTCTAAAACACAATGATAATATATAGAATACAATAGACGATGCGCCAAATTTGTGGTTGAAGGCGATTTCAAGAACTGCACATAACAACAAATATTATAAAAATGAAAATATGACTTGTTGGATTTATATACACAGATAAAGAGTTGAATATCTCTGAGCCTTTAATTACCTAAATCGTGATAAATAATAGTTAAAATTCTTTGAAAAGAATCCAAACAATCAAACCATAACTAAATTGTAATAAAAACAACATTCCCACTGCAAAATTCTAATTAAAACAAAAATAGAAAGAGGCTACACTTCCAAGTCGGTGGGCCCTTTCCATCTGGTTGGTGAGCCTTGGCTACCATATCTCAGATGAAACAAAAGAACATGATCTATTGAGTTCGAACTTCTATTAACATCAACAAGCTCTATTACAATTTCAAGTCTTATTCATACAAAAATTATGGATACCTTCAACAAAGTAACAATGTTTCCTCTCTTCTTAAGGGTGAAACATATCTGTGACCTTTGAGCATTATTTATACATGAAATCAACTGAGAAGAGGATAGGATCAAACCCTTGAACTCAGAAAACCAATTTTGGCAATTTTAGAACAAATTACAAAAATATGGGTTTTACTGTGATTTGGGCAGATTCGAGTTAGAGATCCACTCATATCTTCCAAAATAATTTTGGAAAAAATTCCCTATAAATACTCAAATTTTCACCTTCTGGACAAAACCTATATTTTAGAATTTTGAGATCTGCCTTCATATGCACGGAAATCGAGGCACAAGTTGGTAGTTTGAGATTTTTACTTTTTGTAGAATCATTCCCCCTGAGATGGAGGTCCACATGTGAGATTTGGGTGAATTCTAACACACTTTTCCGCATGTAGACGTCGTTCTAGACAAAACCCATGTCCTTGATTTTCCTCTAGAACCATGCCAAATTTTCGACTATAATCGAGTACGGGACGGTTGTTGATGTTGGTACAGGATGACCTGGAACATTCTGGTACTAGATGGTTTATGGAACATTCTAGTACCGGATGAGATGAATTGCAAGTACCGGATAACATGGAGTGTGAGTACCGAATGACATGGAGTGTGGGTATTGGATGACTGTGCAGGTACCGGTTGACTGTAGAACATTCTAGTGCCGGATGACTTGGAGTGTGAGTACCAGATGACCTCCGGTGCGGGTACCAGATGACTTCCAATGCGGGAACATATTTTTTGGACATATAAACATATTATTAAACCATCATCAACCAAACTATTGTATAATCATCCTTTTAATCACTAAAAATATGGAAAATTATGTATTAACCACATAGGATGAATAACAGGAGATAATGGAGGTCTATGGTGTAATTAGGGATATATTATTGACGAAATGTGGGGAGAATTTCTAATGATGAGTGTATTTGTATGGTGGAAAATATGACAAAATTGGAGCCCAACACACCCCCAAACCCAAGGATTTGCATGTGAACAAGGTGAAGAACTTATGATACTATGCTTATAGATTTATGTGACATTGTTTCTTTTGTGTAGGTGTTGGTTCTTGTGGAACGACACTTTGGAAACTATCACCGATTGAATTTCAAACAGAGAAACAAAATTATCATAAAAATGGAGGACAAACAGTGGATGGGGTATCATAATGATGGTGAATGGTGTGCATATAGAGAATGGTTTAGAAAATGATGGTGATGGTGGTCGTATGAACTTGGACGCATTTATACTTTGTATCTTACATCAATTTTAAGACCAATATTTACTTTGTGGTTCTTTGTTTGGATACACAACAATGATTTCATGCTCTTTGAGATGACTTAAGAATGCTTTATGATGTACAAAGAGAAGACACTATAGATTTTTCTTTGTATTTGTATACTGCATATCTCCTTTTCATTACTTGGTCTTATCATCATAATATATTTTTCATTATCACAAGTGAAGTGAAGATGGAGGGTTTACTGAGTAGTTGTGATAATGCATAGTGGAGTGTGGAGTGGGTAATAGTGGTCGTGTATCATGTTTTCCAATTTCTTAGTAAATTAAAAATATTTGTACCAGTTTTACCTCAAGTTACCCTTGCCTTGAATTCTAATGCATGTTGAAGTGGAAACTATGCAGAACATGCCGAAATGTTTGCAGAATCATGATGTAGACTGCTGAAATTTGAAGATAAAATGGAGCAAGGCTAAGAATTGATGGATATCTAGGAGAGAGATGATGAATGCTACTTTGCTGAGATTCCTTATGTCTCTCTCTCCCCCACACCTGCTGGTTTGCATGTCCTCATGCAAACTCTTATTAGCACAAAAAATTGTTGCAAGCTGAAAGAGGACTATGTGGAACTGGTGCATGTTGACTGAAGGATGGAAATGAAGTATGCCAAAGCTAAGAGACGCTGAATATATCCTGCAAAAATTACCCTCACAAAATATTTAAATTTATGTACTGTTGGTACAGGAACCTACTAGTTTCTCTACCAGCAGTACTAGAACAAAAAAATCTAAAAGAACTAAACCAATATTGTTATTATGAGAGAAGACATATACATTGATGTCATGCTTAAATAAACAACCAAAACTTAAACTTTATTCATGCTTACAAATTTGGAAATGAAATTAATTTTAAAACATTACAAGCATAAAGGAAATTCCTAAATTACTTATTACATATGTTTTCATCAATCATTAATAGTTGTATGCTCAATAAACCATGTTAATTATGATGGGGGATTTTCCTCTCATGAACATGAAAACATGAGGAGATAAGTGGTATTTAATAAATGAGAAACCGATAGGAAACCAATTATCCCTGTTTAATTTCTCAGAGAATTTCTATCATTCAAGTGATATTGAAAAAGTTCGCATTTGAGTTTATTAGACTCCTACACTTATGGGTCCCACCTCTAGGAAAATGACATCCTAGGTATGAATGATGGGGTCTTAATACCATCTTACATACATTCTTAAATGGCAATTAGATGAGGTTCATTAGCCTTTTGTTCAACCATGCATGCTCCTTCTTAAGAATTTACACAAGTATAGTGTTCTTACAGACAAATATAGATTAGGCATAATGAAATACATCAAAATCAAAACCCATTGCCAACACGCCTGTTCAGTACTCCGATGGGGTAATTTTGAAATCTAAAAAATATCCTTCCTAGGAAGAATGCCCCATTTCCCATGAGCGTGTTTAGTACCCTGATGGGTTTTCCTAGTTATACCACAAGACGGTACCCTTTGCCAGTAGACATGTTCAATATCCCGACCAGTTAGCCTCTTACACCCATTTTCCATTACAGGCTCTTGTCCCAATATTGACCCTTAAGATAAAATTTATATATTTCTTTCTCATGGGTGAATGGGGAAGCACCTTTGAAAACATTTTTACAGGATGGGATGGTATTGGGTTGGAAGATATTTTATAGATTACCCATAAAATATTGTTCTTATGAAAAATAGACTTATATATTCAGATTAGTCGAAAGACATATCATGGTCAAACTTACTTAATGTGGTGGATGAGGCCATGAGAGAATGACCTAAAGGTACCTCTAGTCCCCAAGTTCATCTTCTCCATATAAGCTTGTGTTCCCTCACAAGTAGAAGTGTCATTCACTCTCTTACTACTATTTGATAAGAATGCTTGAATAACAAGTTATGATATGAAACTAGGATGTACAAGTTATCTATGGACATCATTATGTAGACCTTAAAGATTTTGTAAATCCCCATAATATTTTAAAGATTAAGCTTATGAGCAACTGTTATTATTAATAGTCATAAATCTGTATGTAATAAGAAGAAGAAATATCTTAAGTTGTTTTGGTTTTTGATGTTAGATCACCAATATTATCTTCATCTCATTTCATTTATTTGAAAAGAAACATGAAAATATGCTACATTTATTTAGAACTAGGTTAACTAACATGCAACTTTTACTCTATCCTATCTGAGAATAAGAAATTGTATTTCACATGTAAGAATATTTCCAATGTAACCATGTGTGTAACAGGTGTAGAAATAAATCCATACTCGGGTTTGAAAGAGAATCTTTAATATATATCATAGTATGAAGAACGGGTTGCTTTGATGATGATGTGAAGAGTTGTTGAAGAAGAGAGTGGTGGTTCAATATGGTTGTCATCTGGAACCAATGTTCAATATAGTCATGCTGTTCTTGGTTCACTTCCTCATTTAGACCACTTTGTCTCCCTCTGTCATGCTAGGAATATCATCTTCTTATGAATAACGAGTCTTGTCAGTGCATGTAGGATCTTTAGTAAGGCATATTGAAAACTCCTCGATCTCATGTTCTAATGGTGGCTCTCCATCGAATGTGGTCCATGATTCTTCGGTCTCCTCGATATATTTGCAAAGGTAATCAAAGGAGACTTCTATATCTTCTTGTGGATGTGGAGCGACATTTAAGTTCTTGACTGCTCTCAAGATTTGTTCTTCCTGAGAGGATGAGATTGAGATACCAACTGCTGCTAGGATTTGAGAGATCTTTGTTAAACTCTTGTTAATCTTTGAATTCTTGTTATTGGTTGATGGGTCCTGTTTCACACATGGATTAGTATAGAAGGGGGGGCGGGGGGGGAGGGGTCTTACAGTGCCCAATTTTTTTTTTTAAATCCTAAAGAAATAAAAAGAAGAAAACTAAAAGAAAATGTAAGAAAACCAATTATATACTCGAAGCACCACCGTGATACTAGGACCTTGTTGTCACCAAGTTATCTGTTCATACAATTTATCTTCTCTTCTGATATATATAAAAAATGACTAATGCTAATAAAATACAAATTATAACTACTAAAAGGAAGAGGAAAACCTAACTTTGGAGAAACCCCACTAAAGTGGATGCGTGGGCACTTCCCTCATGTATTACTGTCTTCTGTCCGCCCTTAGGTCATCCTTAAAATCACACCACACTTGCATGTAAAGAAACATACTTGCATGAAAATAAACATACTTGCATGAAAGGAACAATCAAGGCTTTGGAGAAATAAAAGCAACCTACCTATGCTCTAATCCCTTTAGCACCTCCCCCACAATGACGCCAAAAATTTGGGCTAAATGTATACACTATTAATTCCCAATGTTAAATTTTCAACCAAGGAGTCGTAGACTTAGAGGTGCAAGCACATGAAATGCAGGATTGGAGCCTAGTCTAGCCTAATCTAAAGCCGACAAAACAATCTTCAAACCCACACTGCAGGAAATTAACACTAAAGATTCATCACTGGGACATAGGAATAACTTAGTGCTATAAAGGCTTAGATCACAGTCTTTCATGCACTCGAGGTGATGTTCGTGTGATTAATCATGATTATCTTACTTAAGTTTCATGTCCTTCAATGATTATTTCTTATAGTGGATCCACACTTAAATGAAATAAAAGAAACAAGGAAATGAAAATGAAATTCAAGAGATAAATTAACACCTTAGGAAGAATTCCAACGTGGGAAGCCCATATATTACACTGCCAAACTAATTTGAATTTGGAAAAACCACCCAAGTATTACTCAAATTTTCACCTTATGGACAAAACCCACATTTTAGAATTTCGAGATCTGCCTTCATATGCACAGAAATCGAGGCACAAGTTGGTAGTATGAGAATTTTACTACTTTTTTCAGAATCATTCCCCCTGAGCTAGAGGTCCACACATGCGAGCTGGGTGAATTCTGACTCAAATTTCCACATGTAGACATCGTTATGTACAAAATCCATGTCCCCGATTTTCCTCTAGAACCATGCCAAATTTTCGACTATAATCCAGTACTGGACGATTGTTGATGCTGGTACCAGATGACCTTGAACATTTTGGTACTGTGTTGTTTCTGGAGCATTCTAGTACTAGATGAGCTAAATTGCGAGTACCAGATGACATGGAGTGTGAGTACCGAATGACATGGATTGTGGGTACCAGATGACTGTGTAGGTACCGGTTGACTATAGAACCTTTTGGTACCTGATGACTTGGAGTGTGAGTACCAGATGACCTCCATTGTGGGTACCAGATGAATTCCAGTGCGGGACCATGTTGTTTGGACATAGAAACACACGATTAAACCATCATTAACAAAACTATTGTATAATCATCTTTTTAATCACTAAAAATATGGAAAATTATGTATTAACCACATTGGATGAATAACATGAGATACTGGAGGTTTATAATGTAATTAGGGATATATTATTGACGAAATGTGGGGGAAGGTGTAATGATGAGTGTATTTGTATGGTGGAAAATATGAAAAAACTGGAGCCCAACACTGTGCCAAAGAGACCCTGATAAATGAATGGGATGTCTGATGGGCTGGGAGCAGTGAAGGGGTACATTCCTTAAGTTGGGTAGGTAAGAGTAAGAGAGCTAGAAGAAATTTGGGATAGTTCTAGGAGAATACCAGTGGGTTGTGGGATATTAAATTGTGATTAGACTGTTAGAGACACCCTTCTCTTGTGGATTCCTAGCCCTATATTGGGGGTGATTTACTATTGAGATTTGGCACATGAGGTCTATGGTTGGGTGAAACCTCCTTCCCAAGCAGCGGGTTGCACAAACATTTTAAAAAGATAAGTGTTTATCTACTTTCTGAGTTATTCCATGAGTTTAAATGTTGTGCTTAACTATGTGTATGTGAATGGTTTATTCGGTGTTGTGAATGAGTTTAATATTTTCATTCATGTTCATTTAGAATGTTGTAGATGCATTTCATTATGGGCATCAGAATCTAGTAAATATGTGTATAAATTGTAGCTGGTAAGTTACAAAAATTAGCTAGTAGAAGAAAATTTCGATTTTATGTGTATTTTCATGCTATAACATATCCTGGTTGAGCTGGGGGATGTTACATTATGGTATCAAATCTCAAGCTTCAACACTAATCTTGTATGGGTCAGGAGCTAGTGTGAATTGAAAAAAATTGTGGGTGCAAATTTCATCTTGTGATGAATTTGGGGAAAAAATGGTAAACCGAATTGAAATCCCCAAATTATGAGCATATTTCAAGTTTAAGTGTTTCAAAGAAGGAAAAAATAAAGTTGATGGTGTCGAGTTGTAGGTTGCAAATTTGATTTTGTCCCGGAGGGTCAAAATAATGTATGTTTCATGGTGGCTGTGAATTTTAGTAATAAATGGCCCAAATTTAATTTGACCCTGAAGATCCATGGTTGAGATTCAATTGTAGATGGTTCGAATAGGAAATTCTCGATAGAACTTCAGGAGGAAGGTTTCAAAAAATCCTTAGAGATAGGAATGAGGTTGATTTCGATGGCATGAACCTGAAATATCAAGAGCCATTGATTTACAGTTTTCTTAGTTGTTATATCTAGTAGAGAAGTTGTTTCATAAAGACTCGTTCAGAAGGTTGGGAGTGTTTTTGGCATCCAAAGAAGTTCATACAACTGAGTTAAAGGTTGGTATTTTCTGATTTTCTGCGAAGATCTGGACCGTCAGACACAAGCAATCTCAACCATTAGATTTCCTAGAAAGGTGGCTTTGGATAGGTTCATTCGGGAAGCTCAAGGGTAACTTTACTTTTCGATGAATTTATTCTGAACGAGGTAACAGGTGTGCAACTTGGGAACCCGAGATGATCATGGTCATTTATCAACACGATTGCTAACTATTCGATCTATCAAACGAGCATGTTGTCTTGGAAGGGCCGAGGGTATAAGAGAAATCCAAGTCAATTGCCACATCAACACTCCATATTAGAGGGCATGTCAACAAGGGCTGATGAATCAATGACTGCCACATAGAAGTCAGGTGTAGGTCCTTAGAAGGATGGTGTTAGATGGTTTCAGAAAGGAGTTTTTTTTTTTCTGGATTCAGAAGGGATGGTTCTCAATAGTCTTTGGAATATGGTTGTCAGAAGGTTCATTCGGGAGAAGGTTTCCAATGGGTGAGTCTGACAGAGAAATACTGATAGGATATCAAAGTTCAGAGTTTGGAAAGGTTATTAAGCAAGGCAAACCCTATTTCCAATGGGGGTTTTCTAATGAGAAGAGTCTGATAGTGTTTATATTCTAGATTTCAAAAGGATCTACGAGATGGGGAGAGTTATCTATTCTGCTGGGAAGAAACCAAAAATAAAATGATTTTGATAGGTTGTGGGTTCAAATTAACATGCTATTACAACATAAAATGAGTGAATTTCCCATGAAAATTCCAATTTTTGAAGGTCTTCATCTTACAGGGAATTTTTGATGGCATAAACAATGTTTTTAGAAAATCAAATTTCACAAAACTATTTGCACTTGCAATACATAAAGTTTTTTATTCTAAAATGAAAGAGATCGAGGAGAGTTTTTCAATGAGCTATTCTGAGCACAAAATAGAGCTTGTATGAATAAGTTACAACCTAAATAGTCAAGGGTAAAATTCAGTGCCATATTTCTTTTAGTGGGAATAAATCCTTGCTCAAGAGTCAGTTTGGGGCCCAGGAGCAGTCTATGGAAATTTCATGGACTGTAAAAGTCACCCATGGAGCCAGATTTGAATTTTGGGTATCTAAAAATGTGTTGGCAGAGAAAGAAGACACATGTATAAGAATCCAGGGTTGAAAAAGGGAAAATGGTCAAAACTTCTGAAGACCATAACTTTCTGCTCGGAACTTAGAATTGAGAAAATGAATAGTAAATGGAAAGGTATCGAGGAGGAGAATCCATATGTTAAGACAAAAAATTAATTT
>JASDQU010109411.1:47506-63876 GCA_032191745.1 Picea mariana
ACCCAAGACCCTAGGCATAATGATATATCTCATTCTCCATGGGATAAAAAATACTCCCACCCACTCCTGCGACACCTAATTATACTTATTATGTTAATAGAGATGAACATGGACTATTAATTATGTTTACTATATTAATTATGTTTACCATATTGAATATTTTATGATTTAACTAATTCTAAGTTATGTTGAAGGTATTCACTTATGTTGATTATTAAAGGTATTGAATTAGACTATGTTAATTGTTGAAGGAGTTGATTACAATAAATATCTAGACTATGTTAATGCATTTGACCATGTTCACCATAAGCATAATGTGGAACATGTTAACTGTTATAGTAGTTGATTTACGTTAATTATGCTAGCTGCGATGATTGGTGATTTTTTTCACTATTAACTATGTTAACTCATCATTACGTTGATCATATTCACTATGAAAGAGGTGTCCACTTATGATGATATTGACTAATCTTTATGTGGATTGAAAGAGTGTACTATGTTGGGTGTTGAAGGAGTCCACATACATTTAAGGGGTTGGTTAAAGACATTTACTTACATTGTTGAATTACATTGAAGGTGATGACTTATTTCCTTTATCAAAATATCTCCCCTCATTTTGAATATTCTAATGAGAAATTAACTCACAGGAAACTCACCTTGATACTTCCCCATATAGTGGATGATATGGGAGTGATAAAGCGACGACCCCAGGGACTCTAGCTAGGCTCGAACTCGTTACCTCCCCCCGTAACACGAGGGAGTGTGCACACGTCTTGCCAACTGAGCTAACCCTTGGGGCTAAATTGTTTTAGCACCAATTTGGTCATCAATATTTCAAATTGATAGCAATCCTAGTAAATACATTACTTACACATGTGGATTAGTAAATACACTACTTGCACATACAAATTGTTCTCATACACTACTTTAGTATTTATCTATTTTCATCAATTTTAGTACTCGACAATGTTGCTTTTTTGCTATATCAACAAGTATCCAACCCCTTGTTAGGAACTTAATTTCCCTATCCCAATTTCCCTACAACACATATGTTAATTGTGTTGATTTTACCGAGTATTTCATATGTTGTGTATGTTATCTATATTGACTTTGAAGTTGTTTACTATGTTTATTATTGGTGGAGATGACTTACATTAAAGGTGTTGATTTACAATAAATTAGTTGACTAACATTTAAGATTTACAATAAATTAGTTCACTAACATTTAAGATCATGAAGGTATTGATACATATTGAATTCCATATAATGTGTTGATTATAGAGAAAATAATGGATATGTTGGTTATCTTGATTATATTGGCTATGTAAACCATTAAAGGAGTTGAGCATGTTGAGCTTGAATATGTCAATTATATTGGCCGTGCTTATAAAGTTGATAGAGTAGATATTTGATTATTGAAGCACTTGTCTTACATTTATTATGAATGATGTCAACAATATTTTTTAGTAAATGAGTTGACTATAATATGGATTGTAGACTATGTTAATTGTTGATTATGTTGACTATTGTATAAAATATTTTTATTATGTTTGCTATATTAGTTGTTACTAATGTTGAAGGTGTTGACTATGTTGGCTATTGTAGGAGATTTATATTGATTATGCTAAATATGTTGACTATAGAAGGAATTGACTTACATTTGAAAAGTAACAAAAAGGGTTACATCAACTTGCCATTGCTACAATATGTGGTAATATTGTCTAGTTTCCTTGTCTTGCTTCATATCTATATGACTAGTGTTTTTTTTTATTTGGTTGCAAGGTTATATCTATAACAAGAATAATTATGTTGTCTTAGTTAGGGATTGAAGAACTTGTGCTAGAATTTTTCACACAGTTTGGACTCCTGGTGTGGGGTCTCTATCTTGGGTAGGAGACCAAGTACATGTTTCTCTACTCATTAACCAAATTTTAGACACTGGAGTTGAAATTGTGTCTTTGAGTCAAATTGAGAAAAAAAGCTTTATGGAAACATTGTAGCTCATACTAAAAAAATTGATGACATCTCTAGATTCTACATGAAAAATTAGGGGTGGGGAGCCTTTTTTTAGTTTTTCTAAATGTTATCATTTTAGCCTTGAAATTTTAGTTTTAATGTTATTACAATATTTGGAAAATTTATATTTCAAAATGTTCCCATTTCTATAAATTTATGTTTTTTCCAATTTTTGTTTCCACAAAAAATCTATTTTTGGAAGTAAAACTTTGAAGAGATATAAAATTGTCATATGGAGTCCATTTCAAGTGAATTTTTTTTGAAATTTCTATAAATTTATGTTTTCTCCAATTTTTGTTTCCACAAAAAAATTATTTTTGAAAGTAAAGCTTTGAAGAGCTATAAAATTGTCATATGGAGTCCATTTCAAGTGAATATTTTTTTGAAATTGGCTATTGTTTGTATACTTTATAGGGCTATCATATTTGGAAATTTATGTTTTTTCTGATCAATTTTTAGGTTTTATCACTACAATGACTTTCAAAATTGGAAATGTGCCCAAGTTGAATTAGAAAATACATATGATTGATGTGCTTAGGGATAAAAAATTGTGTTGGTTAGTTAGTTATGACATAAGTTTTTGTTTGGGAAGAGCGATGCAAACTAGTCAATGACCTCATTAAATATATAATATCAAATTAACTACATGTATATAATGAAACTATAGGTTCTAATGTTGATTATTCATTTGGAATTGGGTGAAATTATTCAATGGGTGCACTTTATTGATTAATTGACAATCGAAATAGTCTCCATTGGACAAGTTTTGATGGAAGCCTTTAATTGGTGTTTTTTTTTGTACATGTTCACTTTTGTGACGAGAAAACAATGTTGTCACATGTGGTATGTTTAGAGAACTTGTTGAACCTATTGAATGTATTAAGGGCATGGTTAAGTTTTTGGTTTGTATGAACAAAACATTCTTGTTGAATGTCAACTACAAATTCTTCTTTGAATCATTGTTGTTCTTGATCATAGTTTTGTCATATCACTTTAAGCTTCAACATGTTCTTTCTATCTTCTATGTCTTTTGGGGGAGATTGTTCTTTGACACAACATTGCGGATTTTATGTTGTTGCATTGATTATTTATGAATACACTTTTTTACACTTGGAATATAATCTCTTTTTATTTTCTTCATTGATTTCAAATAGGTTCATATGAACTTGTTATTTTGAGGATATAAGTTTGCAATTGGAATCTTTATTTACTTTATTGACTTCAAGGAGGTTTGTGTGAATATTTAGAGCACTATCAATTTTGCAAATTGATATTCCATTTAATTTTTTCACTTCATCATGAGTAGGTTGATGTTGTCAGTATTTGTCATTTTGTGCCAATAGACCCAAAAATATTGCATGGTGGGACCTCTTAATTTTTTTCTAGATTCCTTTGAATTTGTATAAATTGATAATCTTTATTTATTTTATTTTTTATTGTTTGACGTGGTGTTCCATATTATGTGAAACATGATATTTAGAGCATGACACACATAAATATAATTGAAAAAATAAAATAAAATAGAACTAGATTATGGAAACAACACTAGTGATCAAACCTTTATCGATATTCATAACAGAGATCAATGTTCACTTCCTTCTTCGAGGGGGAAAAATCCAAGTAAGAAGAGATCCAAATACAATATTATTTACTTGATGCTCAACTACATAAATTATACTACTATGTATAGTTTGTAACTGACCAAATCCCTAACCAAATGGCGAGCCTCCATTAATGAATCCACAACCACTTACTAGTGGAATCATTTAATGAGGCCAACTTTCATTTATTGATTTCTTACTCTATTACCTCCTGGGAATTATTTAATAGAGATGGCCCCAATACATTTAGTAATTATCTATTCTTGTAAACAAGGGAGTTAGGGTGGGAATCTAACATGCCCTCCCCCTTACAAAGAAGCATTGTCCTCAAGGTTGGAGATGAGGAAATTGGTAGATAACCTTTGCTAATTCCCATGTAGCATGTTTGGGTCATGTATCCTTCCATTGGATCAAGACTTCCTAGATAGCGTGCCAATGAAGATATGGATCATGTCTATCCAAAGTTGCCTCATGCTGTAACCAAATGGAACCCTCTTCATCTAGTTTAGGAAAGCTAGTTTGAACTATGCAATTGGACCTAACCACTTTCTTCAAGTAGAACACATGAAATATTGGTTTGATGTTAGAATGAATGGGGAGATCCACTTTCTAACCCACCAAGCCTATACATTCAAGTATAAAACAAGGTCCATAAAACTTATGTTCTTACTTTTGGTGGATGTTCTCCTTGACTGATGTTTATTTATAAGGTTGGAGACATGAACACCTAATTATGTTCTTCAAAGTGATGTTTAGAGTGATGTTGATCATTTTTTTCTTCATTTGGTTTATGACCAATACCAAATTATTCTCGAGGAATCAAAGAATGTTTGCACGGGTTAACAAGGTTTTTTCCACCTCCTAAGCCTTAGATAATCTTGGTAAGTTGGAGATCAATGATCAAGGATTTTATTCATGGTTGCAACAAAGGGGGTCATTTTAGTAGCACCATGATAGGTGGTATTATGCCACCATTTAACCAAGGGTAACCACTATACCTATTGGTCCTATCGTTCCAAGGAAAATTCAAAACAAATCATCTTCCAAACACTTTTTGACCACTTATGTTTGTCCAAATTTTTAGGGGTGATATGTTATGATAAGATTCAATTAAGTACCTTGAAGCTTAAACAACTCATGCTATAAATTGCTAGTGAAAGTGGGGTCACAATCTGTCACAATTGATTTAGGCATGTCATTGAGTTAAAAAATATTGTCCATGAATTCTTGTGCTACTATGGAGGCGTTGAATGGTTGGTGGAAGGCATGAAAGTGATCATATTTATAAAGGAAATCAACAAGTACCATGAAAATTGATATGTTTCCTAATTTCAGTAACCCCCCCTAATGAATTCCATAGAAATTTTAGTCCACATGGTGGTTGGGAATGGATCAAGGTTGTAATTCTTCCAAAGGCTTCACCATCTCCCCCTCGTGCTATTGGAAAATGTCACATTTTACCACAAAAATGTATATGTATTTCTTCATGCCTTCCCAAAATACTAAATGATTAGTCCTTTCATATGTTTTTTAAAACCCAAAGTGACCCACTATTGGAAACAAGTGTAATTAAAATAACACTTAGGATTTAAATAGTGAATATTGGACCAAATACTATGCCCTTTATAATGGAGCTCATCATTCTTCCAAGTGTAGCATGAATGTGAATGGAGGTCAAGCTATAGCTCATGGATCATGTGCATTATCTTGGCATCTATTGGCCATTCTTGATGAACCTACACCATCCAATTGGGAGCTGAGAAAGATAAGGAAAATAGGGAACCATCCTCTTCATACTTCCAAGATAGAGGATCATATTCCACACTCTCCTTTCCCTTCTTGTAGATAATCTTGTAGTTGTAACCTAACATTTTAGTGATCCACTTTTTATACTTTGGGGAGGATAATCTCTATTCCAATAAATATTTCAAACTTTGATAGTCTATTTTAATCTAGAAACAACATCACAGTAAGTGAGGATGCCACATATAAATTGCATGAAGAATAGCCAACATTTCTTTTTCATGGGTGGATTTGGCTAAGTTTATATCACATAATTTCTTACTAGTGAAGGCCATCAAGTGTACCCCTTGCATAAACACTACCCCAATTCATTTTTCAGAGGAGCATCTAATCCCAAGACACATGTAATATTGATTAGGAATGGCTAGTACTAGGGTAATACACATAACATATTTTAAAGCTTAAAAATCTTGCTCGACCTCCTCATTCCAATTGAATGCATTTTTTAAAAGAAAGGTGTAACATCTCCACTATAATCCCAAATTTAATTAATGCATAATGTAGATATGAATGTTTTTATGGCCAAGTGATGTAATATGCGAAATGTATTTTATGAATTTTAAATAAATATAATGTGATACCAATTCTTGGGAATATGGAAAGAGATGAGGGATGATTAATCCACATGAAAAGGGGGAATGCCTAGGGTGTGTCTAAGAGGGGTCCAAGGGGGGGAAATTAATTATGGGTATTAATTCAAACCCATATTTCTAAATTTTATTATCATTTGGGGACAACCTTCTATTTTCAGTTTGAGTGTATGAGAGCCCAATCATTAAAATCATGTAAGAAGGTGGGTGTAGAAGTCACATCCCATAGTTATTGGAAGCATGGGGATGAAGTACAATCAACATTGGGAAAAGTGAGCAATCAATTGTCTTGGGAGAAGAGAGGAAATTCATATGGGTAGTAACACAGAGTTTCTCACATTGAACTTTTCAATAACAACAAGCAAAGAATAAGGGGAGAAGAGCTTGGTAGCTGAAGCAACAAAGCTAGAAAAATTTTGTATCATGCTAGAGTGTTTTTGGAGCATTTTGGAGCTGAATACTAAAGAGCCAGGTTGTCAGGACAGAAGAGTGAACTCTTGAGTGGGTTGCATTGTAACAACAAGTGTTTGTTGTTGGTTGTTGGTAGTTTTTCCTGGCAGTGAGTTCCCTTAAGTTTCCAACAAATAAATTCATGATTATCTGTGTGTTGGGATAAATGTATACACTATAAATTCCCAACATTAAATTTTCAACTAGGGAGTCATAGAATTAGAGGTGCAAGAATAGGAAATGTAGGATTGGAGCCTAGTCTAGCCTAATCTAAAGCCGACAAAACAATCTTCAAACCCACATTGCAGGAAATTGACACTAAGAATTCATCATTGGGACGTAGGAATAACTTTGTGCTATAAAGGCTTAGATCACACTCTTTCAAACACTAGGGGTGATGTTCATGTGATTGATCGTGATTAGCTTACTTAAGTTTTTTGTCCTTCAATGATTATTTCCTATAGTGGATCCACACTTAAATGAAATAAAAGAAACAAGCAAACGAAAATGAAATTCAAGAGATAAACTAACACCTTAGGAAGAATTCCAATGCGGGAAGGCCATATCTTATGACTTAGACCTTTAATATTTCCTTTGGTGATTGGATCTACGGGAAATTAAAGTGCAAGAAACCAAAGTACATGAAATAAAACCAGACACAAGAATTAAAGTGCGGCATATAAAATAAAATTTAAACTATAGGAAAACCATCTAAAAAATATTGAATTAAAATGCTCATATGCTTAGAAACCACTCTTCAAATGAATACATCAAACACACCACAACACACTTTGTAAGTATGGTAATATGTAATTTTAATCACAATAGCATTTAAATATGCACTGAGTATTCTTTAAAATTCCTCCTTTCTTTATAAATCATATATTGATAAAGTATATATCAAAGGAGTCTTAATTCAATGTTTGAAATTATCTCATGACTGGAATCACAATAATATAATTTTGAAATAGATTACATTACCATCCTTACATATTTACTAAAATACATAAAGTGAATTTTATGTGCATTGTAAACATGACAAAACTCCCAATTTGGCCATAGATATATCTCTCATGTGACTGTGTGGGATCCTCATGGTCAACGAATGGAACTATATAGATTAAGTGAGTTTAGATGATGAAAGGAATCAATGTGACTATATGAAAGAGATCTGAAAACTCATCAAATATTTTGTTAAGTAACATAGTGTAAACCAACGTGGAGGAAAACATATATGACTGAACATAAAACGATGGTGAGTATAAACAGTCTAAAACACAATGATAATATATAGAATACAATAGATGGTGCGCCAAATTTGTGGTTGAAGGCGATTTCAAGAACTGCACATAACAAAAAATATTATAACAAATGAAAATATGACTTGTCGGATTTATATACACAAATAAAGAGTTGAATATCTCTGAGCCTTTAATTACCTAAATCGTGATAAAGAATAGTTAAAATTCTTTGAAAGGAATCCAAACAATCAAACCATAACTAAATTGTAATAAAAACGACATTCCCACTGCAAAATTCTAATTAAAACAAAAATAGAAAGAGACTACACTTCCAAGTCGGTGGGCCCTTTCCATCTGGTTGGTGAGCCTTGGCTACCATATCTCAAATGAAACAAAAGAACATGATCTATTGAGTTCAGACTTCTATTAACATCAACAAGCTCTATTACAATTTCAAGTCTTCTTCATACAAAAATTATGGATACCTTCAACAAAGTAACAATGTTTTCTCTCTTCTTAAAGGTGAAACATATCTGTGACCTTTGAGCATTATTTATACATGAAATCAACTGAGAAGAGGATATGATCAAACCCTTGAACTCAGAAAACCAATTGTGGCAATTTTAGAACAAATTACAAAAATATGGGTTTTACTGTGATTTGGGCAGATTCGAGTTAGAGACCCACTCATATCTTCCAAAATAATTTTGGAAAAAATTCCCTATAAATACTGAAATTTTCACCTTCTGGACAAAACCTATATTTTAGAATTTCGAGATCTGCCTTCATATGCACGGAAATCGAGGGACAAGTTGGTAGTTTGAGATTTTTACTTTTTGTAGAATCATTCCCCCTGAGATGGAGGTCCACATGTGCGTTTTGGGTGAATTCTAACACACTTTTCCGCATGTAGACGTCGTTCTAAACAAAACCCATGTCCTTGATTTTCCTCTAGAACCATGCCAAATTTTCGACTATAATCGAGTACGGGACGGTTGTTGATGTTGGTACTGGATGACCTGGAACATTTTGGTACTAGATGGTTTATGGAACATTCTAGTACCGGATGAGATGAATTGCGAGTACCGGATAACATGGAGTGTGAGTACCGAATGACATGGAGTGTGGGTATTGGATGACCGTGCAGGTACCGGTTGACTGTAGAACATTCTAGTGCCGGATGACTTGGAGTGTGAGTACCAGATGACCTCCGGTGCGGGTACCGGATGACTTCCAATGCGGGAACATATTGTTTGGACATATAAACATATTATTAAACCATCATCAACAAAACTATTGTATAATCATCCTTTTAATCACTAAAAATATGGAAAATTATGTATTAACCACATAGGATGAATAATAGGAGATAATGGAGGTCTATGGTGTAATTAGGGATATATTATTGATGAAATGTGGGGAGAATTTCTAATGATGAGTGTATTTGTATGGTGGAAAATATGACAAAATTGGAGCCCAACACACCCCCAAACCCAAGGATTTGCATGTGAACAAGGTGAAGAACTTATGATACTATGCTTATAGATTTATGTGACATTTTTTCTTTTGTGTAGGTGTTGGTTCTTGTGGAACGACACTTTGGAAACTATCACGAATTGAATTTCAAATAGAGAAACAAAATTATCATAAAAATGGAGGACAAACAATGGATGGGGTATCATAATGATGGTGAATGGTGTGCATATGGAGAATGGTTTATAAAATGATGGTGATGGTGGTCGTATGAACTTGGACGCATTTATACTTTGTATCTTACATCAATTTTAAGACCAATATTTACTTTGTGGTTCTTTGTTTGGATACGCAACAATGATTTCATGCTCTTTGAGATGACTTAAGAATGGTTTATGATGTACAAAGAGAAGACACTATAGATTTTTCTTTGTATTTGTATACCGCATATCTCCTTTTCATTACTTGGTCTTATCATCATAATATATTTTTCATTATCACAATTGGAGTGAAGATGGAGGGTTTACTGAGTAGTTGTGATAATGCATAGTGGAGTGTGGAGTGGGTAATAGTGGTCGTGTATCATTTTTTCCAATTTCTTAGTAAATTAAAAATATTTGTACCAGTTTTATCTCAAGTTACCCTTGCCTTGAATTCTAATGCATGTTGAAGTGGAAACTATGCAAAACATGCTGAAATGTTCGCAGAATCATGATGTAGACTGCTGAAATTTGAAGATAAAATGGATCAAGGCTAAGAATTGATGGATATCTAGGAGAGAGATGATGAATGCTACTTTTCTGAGATTCCTTATGTCTCTCTCTCCCCCACACCTGTTGGTTTGCATGTCCTCATGCAAACTCTTATTAGCACAAAAAATTGTTGCAAGCTGAAAGAGGACTATGTGGAACTGGTGCATGTTGACTGAAGGATGGAAATGAAGTATGCCAAATCTAAGAGACGCTGAAGATATCCTGCAAAAATTACGCTCACAAAATATTTAAATTTATGTACTGTTGGTACAGGAACCTACTAGTTTCTCTACCAGCAGTACTAGAACAGAAAAATCTAAAAGAACTAAACCAATATTGTTATTATGAGAGAAGACATATACATTGATGTCATGCTTAAATAAACAACCAAAACTTAAACTTTATTCATGCTTACAAATTTGGAAATGAAATTAATTTTAAAACATTACAAGCATACAAGAAATTCCTAAATTACTTATTACATACGTTTTCATCAATCATTAATAGTTGTATGCTCAATAAACCATGTTAATTATGATGGGGGATTTTTCCTCTCATCCTTGAACATGAAAACATGAGGAGATAAGTGGTATTTAATAAATGAGAAACCGATAGGAAACCAATTATCCCTGTTTAATTTCTTAGAGAATTTCTGTCATTCAAGTGATATTGAAAAAGTTCGCATTTGAGTTTATTAGACTCCTACATTTATGGGTCCCACCTCTAGGAAAATGACATCCTAGGTATGAATGATGGGGTCTTAATACCATCTTACATACATTCTTAAATGGCAATTAGATGAGGTTCATTAGCCTTTTGTTCAACCATGCATGCTTCTTCTTAAGAATTTACACAAGTATAGTGTTCTTATAGACAAATATAGATTAGGCATAATGAAATACATCAAAATTAGAACCCATTTCCAACAAGCCTGTTCAGTACCCTGATGGGTTTTCCTATTTATACCACAAGACGGTACCCGCTGCCAGTAGACATGTTCAATATCCCGATCAATTAGCCTCTTACACCCATTTTCCATTAAAGGCTCTTGTCCCAATATTGACCCTTAAGATAAAATTTATATATTTATTTCTCATGGGTGAATGGGGAAGCACCTTTGAAAACATTTTTACAGGATGAGATGGTATTGGGTTGGAAGATATTTTATAGATTACTCATAAAATATTGTTCGTATGAAAAATAGACTTATATATTCAGATTAGTCGAAAGACATATCATGGTCAAACTTACTTAATGTGGTGGATGAGGCCATGAGAGAATGACCTAAAGGTACCTCTAGTCCCCAAGTTCATCTTCTCCATATAAGCTTGTGTTCCCTCACAAGTAGAAGTGTCATTCACTCTCTTACTACTATTTGATAAGAATGCTTGAATAACAAGTTATGATATGAAACTAGGATGTACAAGTTATCTATGGACATCATTATGTAGACCTTAAAGATTTTGTAAATCCCCATAATATTTTAAAGATTAAGCTTATGAGCAACTGTTATTATTAATAGTCATAAATCTGTATGTAATAAGAAGAAGAAATATCTTAAGTTGTTTTGGTTTTTGATGTTAGATCACCAATATTATCTTCATCTCATTTCATTTATTTGAAAAGAAACATGAAAATATGCTACATTTATTTAGAACTAGGTTAACTAACATGCAACTTTTACTCTATCCTATCTGAGAATAAGAAATTGTATTTCACATGTAAGAATATTTCCAATGTAACCATGTGTGTAACAGGTGTAGAAATAAATCCATACTCGGGTTTGAAAGAGAATCTTTAATATATATCATAGTATGAAGAACGGGTTGCTTTGATGATGATGTGAAGAGTTGTTGAAGAAGAGAGTGGTGGTTCAATATGGTTGTCATCTGGAACCAATGTTCAATATAGTCATGCTGTTCTTGGTTCACTTCCTCATTTAGACCACTTTGTCTCCCTCTGTCATGCTAGGAATATCATCTTCTTATGAATAACGAGTCTTGTCAGTGCATGTAGGATCTTTAGTAAGGCATATTGAAAACTCCTCGATCTCATGTTCTAATGGTGGCTCTCCATCGAATGTGGTCCATGATTCTTCGGTCTCCTCGATATATTTGCAAAGGTAATCAAAGGAGACTTCTATATCTTCTTGTGGATGTGGAGCGACATTTAAGTTCTTGACTGCTCTCAAGATTTGTTCTTCCTGAGAGGATGAGATTGAGATACCAACTGCTGCTAGGATTTGAGAGATCTTTGTTAAACTCTTGTTAATCTTTGAATTCTTGTTATTGGTTGATGGGTCCTGTTTCACACATGGATTAGTATAGAAGGGGGGGCGGGGGGGGAGGGGTCTTACAGTGCCCAATTTTTTTTTTTAAATCCTAAAGAAATAAAAAGAAGAAAACTAAAAGAAAATGTAAGAAAACCAATTATATACTCGAAGCACCACCGTGATACTAGGACCTTGTTGTCACCAAGTTATCTGTTCATACAATTTATCTTCTCTTCTGATATATATAAAAAATGACTAATGCTAATAAAATACAAATTATAACTACTAAAAGGAAGAGGAAAACCTAACTTTGGAGAAACCCCACTAAAGTGGATGCGTGGGCACTTCCCTCATGTATTACTGTCTTCTGTCCGCCCTTAGGTCATCCTTAAAATCACACCACACTTGCATGTAAAGAAACATACTTGCATGAAAATAAACATACTTGCATGAAAGGAACAATCAAGGCTTTGGAGAAATAAAAGCAACCTACCTATGCTCTAATCCCTTTAGCACCTCCCCCACAATGACGCCAAAAATTTGGGCTAAATGTATACACTATTAATTCCCAATGTTAAATTTTCAACCAAGGAGTCGTAGACTTAGAGGTGCAAGCACATGAAATGCAGGATTGGAGCCTAGTCTAGCCTAATCTAAAGCCGACAAAACAATCTTCAAACCCACACTGCAGGAAATTAACACTAAAGATTCATCACTGGGACATAGGAATAACTTAGTGCTATAAAGGCTTAGATCACAGTCTTTCATGCACTCGAGGTGATGTTCGTGTGATTAATCATGATTATCTTACTTAAGTTTCATGTCCTTCAATGATTATTTCTTATAGTGGATCCACACTTAAATGAAATAAAAGAAACAAGGAAATGAAAATGAAATTCAAGAGATAAATTAACACCTTAGGAAGAATTCCAACGTGGGAAGCCCATATATTACACTGCCAAACTAATTTGAATTTGGAAAAACCACCCAAGTATTACTCAAATTTTCACCTTATGGACAAAACCCACATTTTAGAATTTCGAGATCTGCCTTCATATGCACAGAAATCGAGGCACAAGTTGGTAGTATGAGAATTTTACTACTTTTTTCAGAATCATTCCCCCTGAGCTAGAGGTCCACACATGCGAGCTGGGTGAATTCTGACTCAAATTTCCACATGTAGACATCGTTATGTACAAAATCCATGTCCCCGATTTTCCTCTAGAACCATGCCAAATTTTCGACTATAATCCAGTACTGGACGATTGTTGATGCTGGTACCAGATGACCTTGAACATTTTGGTACTGTGTTGTTTCTGGAGCATTCTAGTACTAGATGAGCTAAATTGCGAGTACCAGATGACATGGAGTGTGAGTACCGAATGACATGGATTGTGGGTACCAGATGACTGTGTAGGTACCGGTTGACTATAGAACCTTTTGGTACCTGATGACTTGGAGTGTGAGTACCAGATGACCTCCATTGTGGGTACCAGATGAATTCCAGTGCGGGACCATGTTGTTTGGACATAGAAACACACGATTAAACCATCATTAACAAAACTATTGTATAATCATCTTTTTAATCACTAAAAATATGGAAAATTATGTATTAACCACATTGGATGAATAACATGAGATACTGGAGGTTTATAATGTAATTAGGGATATATTATTGACGAAATGTGGGGGAAGGTGTAATGATGAGTGTATTTGTATGGTGGAAAATATGAAAAAACTGGAGCCCAACACTGTGCCAAAGAGACCCTGATAAATGAATGGGATGTCTGATGGGCTGGGAGCAGTGAAGGGGTACATTCCTTAAGTTGGGTAGGTAAGAGTAAGAGAGCTAGAAGAAATTTGGGATAGTTCTAGGAGAATACCAGTGGGTTGTGGGATATTAAATTGTGATTAGACTGTTAGAGACACCCTTCTCTTGTGGATTCCTAGCCCTATATTGGGGGTGATTTACTATTGAGATTTGGCACATGAGGTCTATGGTTGGGTGAAACCTCCTTCCCAAGCAGCGGGTTGCACAAACATTTTAAAAAGATAAGTGTTTATCTACTTTCTGAGTTATTCCATGAGTTTAAATGTTGTGCTTAACTATGTGTATGTGAATGGTTTATTCGGTGTTGTGAATGAGTTTAATATTTTCATTCATGTTCATTTAGAATGTTGTAGATGCATTTCATTATGGGCATCAGAATCTAGTAAATATGTGTATAAATTGTAGCTGGTAAGTTACAAAAATTAGCTAGTAGAAGAAAATTTCGATTTTATGTGTATTTTCATGCTATAACATATCCTGGTTGAGCTGGGGGATGTTACATTATGGTATCAAATCTCAAGCTTCAACACTAATCTTGTATGGGTCAGGAGCTAGTGTGAATTGAAAAAAATTGTGGGTGCAAATTTCATCTTGTGATGAATTTGGGGAAAAAATGGTAAACCGAATTGAAATCCCCAAATTATGAGCATATTTCAAGTTTAAGTGTTTCAAAGAAGGAAAAAATAAAGTTGATGGTGTCGAGTTGTAGGTTGCAAATTTGATTTTGTCCCGGAGGGTCAAAATAATGTATGTTTCATGGTGGCTGTGAATTTTAGTAATAAATGGCCCAAATTTAATTTGACCCTGAAGATCCATGGTTGAGATTCAATTGTAGATGGTTCGAATAGGAAATTCTCGATAGAACTTCAGGAGGAAGGTTTCAAAAAATCCTTAGAGATAGGAATGAGGTTGATTTCGATGGCATGAACCTGAAATATCAAGAGCCATTGATTTACAGTTTTCTTAGTTGTTATATCTAGTAGAGAAGTTGTTTCATAAAGACTCGTTCAGAAGGTTGGGAGTGTTTTTGGCATCCAAAGAAGTTCATACAACTGAGTTAAAGGTTGGTATTTTCTGATTTTCTGCGAAGATCTGGACCGTCAGACACAAGCAATCTCAACCATTAGATTTCCTAGAAAGGTGGCTTTGGATAGGTTCATTCGGGAAGCTCAAGGGTAACTTTACTTTTCGATGAATTTATTCTGAACGAGGTAACAGGTGTGCAACTTGGGAACCCGAGATGATCATGGTCATTTATCAACACGATTGCTAACTATTCGATCTATCAAACGAGCATGTTGTCTTGGAAGGGCCGAGGGTATAAGAGAAATCCAAGTCAATTGCCACATCAACACTCCATATTAGAGGGCATGTCAACAAGGGCTGATGAATCAATGACTGCCACATAGAAGTCAGGTGTAGGTCCTTAGAAGGATGGTGTTAGATGGTTTCAGAAAGGAGTTTTTTTTTTTCTGGATTCAGAAGGGATGGTTCTCAATAGTCTTTGGAATATGGTTGTCAGAAGGTTCATTCGGGAGAAGGTTTCCAATGGGTGAGTCTGACAGAGAAATACTGATAGGATATCAAAGTTCAGAGTTTGGAAAGGTTATTAAGCAAGGCAAACCCTATTTCCAATGGGGGTTTTCTAATGAGAAGAGTCTGATAGTGTTTATATTCTAGATTTCAAAAGGATCTACGAGATGGGGAGAGTTATCTATTCTGCTGGGAAGAAACCAAAAATAAAATGATTTTGATAGGTTGTGGGTTCAAATTAACATGCTATTACAACATAAAATGAGTGAATTTCCCATGAAAATTCCAATTTTTGAAGGTCTTCATCTTACAGGGAATTTTTGATGGCATAAACAATGTTTTTAGAAAATCAAATTTCACAAAACTATTTGCACTTGCAATACATAAAGTTTTTTATTCTAAAATGAAAGAGATCGAGGAGAGTTTTTCAATGAGCTATTCTGAGCACAAAATAGAGCTTGTATGAATAAGTTACAACCTAAATAGTCAAGGGTAAAATTCAGTGCCATATTTCTTTTAGTGGGAATAAATCCTTGCTCAAGAGTCAGTTTGGGGCCCAGGAGCAGTCTATGGAAATTTCATGGACTGTAAAAGTCACCCATGGAGCCAGATTTGAATTTTGGGTATCTAAAAATGTGTTGGCAGAGAAAGAAGACACATGTATAAGAATCCAGGGTTGAAAAAGGGAAAATGGTCAAAACTTCTGAAGACCATAACTTTCTGCTCGGAACTTAGAATTGAGAAAATGAATAGTAAATGGAAAGGTATCGAGGAGGAGAATCCATATGTTAAGACAAAAAATTAATTT
>JASDQU010109412.1:0-77921 GCA_032191745.1 Picea mariana
CCCAACACAAACCTGCGATAGAAATTGGCAAGACCTAAAAAGCTACGGAGCTTTGTTAGGGTGGTTGGGGTTGGCCAATCCCGAATGACTTGGATCTTTGCTGGATCCACATGCACCCCCCTCTCATCAATAATGTATCCCAAATACTGAACTTGGGTTATGCCAAAAGTGCATTTCTCCAAATTGGCACACAACTTGTGTTGTCGCAATGTTTGGAGGACCTTTCAGATATGGTGGAGGTGCTCTTCCCAAGTCTGGCTAAAGATCGGAATGTCATCCAAGTAAACCACTACAAATGAGTTGGTGAATGGTCATAGGATGTCATCCATTAGCCTCATGAAGGTTGCAGGGGCATTTGTCAACCCGAAAGGCATGACCAACCATTAGAAAAGGCCCTCCTTGGATTTGAATGCAGTCTTCCACACATCAGAAGGTTCGATTGGTACCTGGTGATACCCAGACTTCAAGTCGATCTTGCTGAAATATTTTTCCCCCTTGAGTTGGTCCGGAAGGTCATCAATCCATGGGATCAGGTACCTATTCTGAACAGTGATCTTTTTCAGTGCCCGATAGTCAATGCAGAGTCTCCAAGTCCCATCCTTCTTTTGCACCAATACGATCGGGCTCCCACAGGGCGATGAACTCAGTCGGATGTGACCTTTCTGCAACAGCTCCTAAATCTACCTCTTGATTTCATCATTCTCTAGGACAGAGCATCAGTAGATGGGTCCATTGGGTAGTGGTGCACCTGGGGTCAGATCGATGGGGTGCTTGACCTGGCAGTGTAGAGGCACCCCTACGGGGGAGGTGAAGATGTCCTCGTACTCCTCCATGACCTTATCCATCTGTTGTTTTCGTGCAGTGGGGCCTTGTCTGGAGGTCATGGCCATAGTCTTCCTCTTTCCCTAAGGGTGGATCATCAGGAAAACAAATTTATTGGTTTGGGAAATGAGCTTACTGCATTATTTTGCAGTAACCAAAGAGATGGTGGTAGGCGGTGCTATCTCCAGTATCCTGTACAGCTTATTGCCTAAAGTGATAATAACAGCACAAGGCCTGGACTTATACACAACATGTCGCTTCCACAAGTATGGTTGGCCTAATAATACATCAGAAACATCAAGAGGAGTAATGTCACATAATACCTCATCCGTGAAGGGCTTGATGCTGTAGATAAGGCGACATTGTCGATTGACGCGGATGTCCCATCCTTGGTGCAACCACCCGATGGTGTATGGTTGTGGGTGTGCTATGGTTGGCAAGCCCAACCGCTTCATGACCTCTACCGAGATGAGGTTCTTCTGGCTCCCGCTATCGACAATGAACAGCAACGGGGAACCCTTTACCCACATCTTGGAATGGAAGAGACACTTTGCCTCCTCTGGATCTTCTGGTTCCTCCTTCTGGATCTTCATGGTGGCAACGATGGCATTGGGCTCTGCATAGATAATGTGCTTCCCCCTGTCATTCCCCTTGTTAGGTTCTGATTCAGAGTCGAAGCATGCATCTGATTCAGAAGCCTTCAACTTGGCTACCAGTGACTACTTGGCCCGACACTCACTTTTGTTGTGAGTGGAGCTCATATGGAACTCACACCACTTCCCCGTGTCCTTTTTTGGCTTCGTGGTGTTGTTCTTTGCTTGTGGCTTTGGTGGGTTGTCATGGGCTGCCCCGCCTTGGCTTGGTCCTTTGTTTTGCGGTTTGGGAGTACCTTTCTCGTGCTTCTGATTTGCCGACCCAAAGTCTCGCTTCTTCTGTTTGAACTTCTGCTCAATCTTGGCAGCATATCGGTATGCCACACCAAGTGAGGAGATGTCGAGGAACTCCATTTCCTCCTGAATGTATCTGTGCAGACAACTATGGTACTTTAACACCAAATGTTTCTCTGAATCTTTGATACCCAACTTTGTGCGTAGGGTATGAAACAAATTCGTCATCTCATGCACATCTTGGTCCCTTTGTTGCCGCAACGTAGTCCATTGTATGTATTTGTCCTCATAGCTCCCCATGGGATAATATTGTTCCTTGATGGCATCTCGAAGAGAATTCCAAGTGGGTGAGGTCGAGAACAAAGGGGGTTCTCCCTCTCCCTCTTGCTCCGAGTAGTTTTCCCACCAGTCCTTGACATGGGGGGCGGCTTTGAGGAGTGCAAAAATAATCTTTTCTCGATCGAAAAAGTCATGAATCGAGAAATATCCTTCTAATAGATTCAACCATCTATCTACGACATCTGCATCTATTTGGCTGTCAAATATGGGAATGTCAAAGTTTACTTGTACCTTAAAAGGAGTGGCACCTCCAGAGTGGCTTCTGGATGTCGATGCACCGCCAGTCGGAATCCGTTGAAGAATCTAGGCAAAGTTGTCCATCATCGCGTTCCTTTGTTTCTCTAGGGCCTCCTCGAGCAACATTTTGGTAGGATCTCTTGCTCCCTCATCTTTATTTTCTTCCCCCATGGGCGATCATCGGGGTTTGCGAGGATGATATTGCAAAGGTTTAACCAGATCGAGCCCCAACTCCTTATACCCCGATCTCGTTGGGGACATGCAAAGAAGGATCGAGAATGAGCAGACCGCTCTGATACCACTGATCCGGATTTATGTAGGAACACAATGAAATACAAAATACACATAAACACAGAGATGCAGTGGAAATAAGACTTCATTTCATTAATAACAAATGACTGAAATATGCTTACAGACAGAATGGAAATAAACTAGCTAGGGCGCTGGTAGCTTATCTCTGAGAAGAGATGTGGCTGCTACTCGCATCCGTGAGAAGATGATTAAAATGAGGCTCTAGAGGCCTTTTTAAAATAGACGAGAATGTCAAAAGTCATATACATCCAAAAACCTAACCCTAGGAGATGAAGCACCAAAAGTCATGTGGGCCCCGTTTGGGTAAGTTAGTACATCAACTTCCCGGGGTCGTAACTTTTGCATACGATCTCCATTTTAGGCATGTGATAGCTCGTTGGAAAGGTATCATTGAGGAGATTCATTTTGGGGGATCAATTATGCCTTCAGATATCATTGAGAACCTAGATCTCAAAAAACCTTCATTTAGGCCCTCAAAATGGCCCCAGAAGTTAAAACCTGCTAAAAATAGTAAATTGCCAAAATTGCCAGAAAATTGTTTTGAGCCAGTCGGAAAAGGTGGGTGGCCACCGATATCCACCTAGATCAACTTATTTAATTAATTATTTAAACTAACATACATTAAAAAATTAATTAAACCATGACAATTGATTAAATACTTAGGGTTGTTACATCCCTAGAGAGAGCTAAAGAGGATAAGAATACATGGAAGCAGTTGGTGCATGGTCAAGAGGAACCTAGGACTGAGTTTGAGGAGTAGTTGTCGGTCTCATATTGTAAATGACTTTTGTGAGATTAATATACGGAAATACTTTTTCCTTCCCACCAAATGATGTCTTAAATCTTTATGATTTGTTTGCATTTTTTGTTATTATGTCTAACCCACTCATCCATATATAGAATGCATTCTTGTAGTTTCTTGTTTGTCTTTTGGTGAATGAAGGTTGGAATTGGGAGGAGATTTGCAGTCGAGAAACAACTGAGCACAAAGGGATCGACATCAGATGCAGAGTTTAAGGTATGCATACTGGATCCCTATATTTTTTATTTTATGTATGATTGTGGGGTAATTTAGGGATAGTTGTTTAAAGTAGGAGACTTTAGATGGTTAGCTCTGCCTACACTTTAGAACCCTAGTGTAGTCCATAAGGGGGTTTTTCCGCTAAAACATAATTGGCGACCATACTGGGGAGATCTCTAGGGTTTTTTGGGATATCCTTTCTAGGTGCTTTAATTGGTTTAACTTCCTTTTTGTGTTTCTGTAAGTTTCTGTGTCTTTAAGGGATTATGGTCTTCAATACCAGTACTCCCTGCCTGGTTTGCTTGACTGTTGGTTTTCATTTTTTTGAGAAGTTACAAAGGTGTACGCGGCCTGTAGTCGTTCTGCATGTGTACATACGTGCCCTACCTTTGGACAACTCGCATACATATGTAGGTTGTTGAAGTGTTAGTAACATGCCTGTGTTGAGAATTTCTTTTTAAAGAAGAGGCAGTCATCCTCTTCCCTGTCAGAAGTCATACTTCTTAGGGGTTTTATTGATCTATCCATGGTCTCTGTTATAGCAGTATGTATCCTAGGTATGACCTTAGCATATCTTTCTTTTTATCAAATATTTCTTCTGTCTTCTTTATTAGGGTTTTTAGACAAGTTTGTGAATCTATTATGATCTTCCTGTTTGGTATTGTCAGTGACTCCTTGCGATATGCAATAGGCCAAAAGTCATTTCTTGTCGTCATTTTCCCCTATTTTTCTTTATAAGAAAAGAAAACAATTCATTTTCAAATTTCTTGTTTTGAAGCCTAAAACAATAATTTTTTATTTTTTTTCATTTCTTTGTTTGGTAAAATTAGTTTAGGTTAGTTGTTTTATTTGTCAAGGAAAAATAAAGTTTTCTTAAGTTCTTTACTTGAA
This sequence comes from Picea mariana, assembly GCA_032191745.1. NCBI lineage: Eukaryota > Viridiplantae > Streptophyta > Pinopsida > Pinales > Pinaceae > Picea > Picea mariana. The sequence goes on from JASDQU010109412.1 coordinate 4,510, forward strand.
TACTTAGGACATTAAGTATCTCGTAGTCGAGAAAAATCTTGTTTTAAGTTTTTCTTTTCAAATATCTAAGGAAAAAAGTTACGAAAAGTTTGGTGAAAGAGTTTAATTTGGCGAATCTTTATTTGTGAAGAAGAAGTAGTTTAGTTTCAGTTTCATCTTATGCTATTCTCTTTCGACTCTTAAATAACATCATTGGTTTCAATTCCGTTCCCTTTGACTTAAGACAACCACTAAAATTAATTCATAATTAAAAGTTATTAGACTTTGTGTTTGTAGGGTCCATCAATTTAGTCTAGGCTAGAGCCTTGATTTAGGATTGGAGATGAAACTCTTCAAGGCTACAAAAAAAAACATTAGAGTCTGTGCTAGGGAGCGCTTGAAAGTCCAGTAACCATGAAATTTATATGGGAACCCCCTCTAACAGAGGGGCTAAACATGAGGTCGCGTGCAGAAAGGTAGTGGAGATAACCCCTCCAAAGCCATACCAAATGTAGTGGGGAACGCATATAAAGGGATTATCTTGGGATTCCATTGATCGCATTTGCCATGGATATTCATGGGTCTCAAATCCATTCAAGGTCCTCACTCATCTTCCAGAACACTTTCTTTTGATACCCTTGATAGGTTTTGGGCTTGATACCCTACTCATTTTGGTCCACCCAACTATCGACTGTACCCGCCTGGTGACTGTTTGCATGCTGTCAACCTAATTTCCTTTATCTTAGTGACTTACATAGGTGACTGCGGGGGTATACCATGATACCTAGGGAAGACATTTGGCCATACTTTGCAAAGTATACCCAGAGGGTGCTTTCGTATTCGAGTTGCACTTGCACCGGTAAGTTTCTCCAATGTTGGTTGGTGTAACTGTTCTTCCAACTAGCTAGTGATCTTCTTGTCTTGTCTCATAGGATATATTTTCTAGTGTGTGTTGGTATTTAATGTTAATATAAATCCCTAGTGTGTCATTGATATTCTCACACCATGGAGGATCAGGAGCTCCGCCAGTCGCGAAGGATTCTTATCTTGCTGCCAGTTAATCTGGAGCCACCCCTGCCACCACTAAGGCGAAGACTATACCAGCAAGGATCCTTTGAGGTGACCAAGCCACAGGAAACTGAGTCCAACCCATCTCTGAGAGGAGAACATTTTATTCCAGAGGAAACATCCATTTCCAACCTCGGAGCGGAAGCTCTTGGTTTATATAACCCTCCAATCACTGATCTATCGGTGCCCATCGTCGTACAGGTTAAAACTTACGAGCGTCAGGTAGTGTCAAAGGAAGTGATGGAGAAAAATGTTGCTACTTCTTCAGGGAATCCTCATATTCCCTCTATGAATGTCACTATAGGGGGGTTTTCACCTCCTAACCAACCGTCACCAGTCCGAACCACTATGGTCTCTACTACCTCTACCTCAGGAAATGGTTCGATTCTATCTATGGAAATGATCACTGCTCCTTTCACCCAGAGTGAGAAAGGCCCTTCGTTCTCATACAAGATGCTTGGCTTTGATACAAACTCTGTCCTTTCCTACTCAACTTTACAGAATTTAGGTCTAGGGGAAAGTAGCTTGAATTCTCCTCTGCAAGGATCCATGGGGGGCACTTCATCTCCCTATAACACTTTCCCTTATGGAGGGTGTCATATACCTCCTTTATCCCCTTCACTTGGTGGTGCTCACCAGCACTCCGTTGGGCTGAACATAAACTATAGTTCATTTGGAGAAGGTAGTCAAGGACTTCCTTCTTATAGCATGTCGGTAGGTTCGACACCGTTCTCTTTGTTCAACGTGTTTGATAAAAATGCATTCTCATCAGCTTCTGTCTCAGCCAGGGACAACCTCGGTTATGGAAAGCAAAATTCTATGCAGGGTACTATTCCTGCACAGGGGAAAATTGAGTAATTCCTTCGTCACAAGGACTTTGGAATCCATGGTAGGGATCAAGGATGTCGACCGAGGGAAAACCCTTCCATAGCCAAACCTCGGGAAAGGATCATGATCTATGCCCATTAGATCGGTAGGGGGAAACCCTTCACAAAATATTTGGAATGAAACATTTGTCATGATCCGTGTTGGCCTCCCATGCCACCCAATTTGCCTTTGGACATTACAAAGTTTGAAGCTAAGCCTAATGAAGATCCAGGCAATCATGTGACTACCTTCCATTTATGGTGCTCGTCCAACTCTTTGAGAGATGACTCCATTCAATTGCACTTGTTTCAATGCACTCTCATCGGGGGTTCTGCGAAATGGTACATCGAGCTCGACCGCTCAAGATACTCTACCTTTGACGAATTGGTGATGGTTTTATTAAACCATTTTCAATTACCTATGATATACGATGCTGACACCAAATTGTTGGCCAACTTTGAGCAGATAAAGGAAGACTATATCTCAGATCACATCTGAGAATGGAGACGCGGAAAGAGTTTGATAAAAGTACTAGTCCCACCAACATTCCTACTTGAGTGGTTCCTTAAGTCTTTGATACCACAGTTATCTAAAGACATCGCAATGTCGGGGGTCTTTTCAGAAGAAGAAGTGATAATAAGAGCTCAACAACTAGAGCTAATTTACTCTTAGTTTGGTTTACTTTACGAATTTTTTCCAGATGCACCGCGGTCAATACTTGACAAGACCAGACATAGATCTGGAACACATGCTGATGGTATTGTTGGTTCAGTGCAAATGAAGCCCACTGATCAACTATTGAATCAATTGCAGCAATTGTCAATACAACAGACAGTGGCCAAACATACCAATGGTTCAGCTGCTCCCCCTACTCAAACATCGGATGTACATAGTGTGAAATTGACAAACCCAAAGGCCACCCAACAGCCTATTGAAAATAATAAGAAACAAAAGAAGGGTAAGGGGGATAAGAAACCTACCAATAATGCTAGTGGGAGAAACACAGAAAAGAAGAAGTCAAAGTTTACATGTAATCTTTGCATGAAAGACCATCTGAATCACCAGTGCCCTTGGCTTGCAGAGGCCCAGAAGTTATTGGCATAGCAATAGCCTGTTGTGTTAACCAACCCATTTCCACATGGAAAAAATTTAACTCAAGCCTCTTCGAGCACGGAAGGGGGTAGTTAGGGACCCCCTTTGTCTTCGAGTAATCCTTCATCTGTGAATGTGTATATGATTAAAGGTAGTGTTGATATAACAATTAGGACACGCGACTACAGAATGCCAAACACCTCTGAGAAGGGTAAATAAGCCGAAAACCCACCTCTTCCTCTCCATATTCAGAAGACGTTGGGAAAAATAATGACATGCATCCCAAAAGTTGTGTTCAAGAAAGCTTCCCACAATCCAAACACAAGGGATGCCCAGAACTACTTTGTGGTGGAGGATTTGTCTCAAACCCCTTGTGCAATGTCTTGTTTGGAAGTCCTCCAGAGCCGCCCTTCCTAGAGAAAGGCTCTATTAGCTGTCTTGGGATCTGTTGAGACTTGTAATCCGGGAACAATCATGCTTGATATGACCAACTTAAAACCTTGTCTCCCTTACCACGTGGCATTTCAGATAGTAGTGGCTTACACCATGAAAAATTTTACTCGAAACATTTTCCGCACGGTGGTTGATGAGGGAACCTCAAAATGCATGATGTCTTTACCGTGTTGGAAGGCCATTGGCCAACCTGTTTTGTCTCTGTCACCTACTCTTCTTACCACTTTCAATGGTCATTCATTCCGACCACATGGACTCATCCCCTCTTTCCCCATGCATCTAGGGGGGAAGACCATGTGCATCGAGGTTGAAGTGCTCAATGCATCTCTCAACTACAATCTCTTGTTAGGAAGGAGATGGACCTATTCTATGAAAGTAGTGGTCATGAAAGTTTTTTGGGTCTTGTTGTTTCCACATGAGGGTCGGATTATGTCCATTGATCAATTATCCTTCTCTCATCCTAACCCTTCATTGGGGGTATCCATGGTCCCAATGATTGATAACCCTTAGCTCGACATCGTCAATGTATGGTTTGGTTTGTGCCCACCTTTGATGGGTACTTTCAATTACCCACCTCCGACCGGCGATGTCAAATACATATCCGCTATCCCCGACTAACCTAAATGAAATCTTTCAAATCTCATCGTTTCGCATGACTTACTTTAATGATCCATGGACTCTTCTTTCCCCATCAACCATGATGGAAGGGACAGGGAACCATGGCATGGCCATGCCTTTTTTCATGACAAAAGTTATGTACTGTATAGACCAACAAGCTTCTATCGACCCCGATCCAACTCCCGCAAAGGATTTAGATCCAGTTCTCGAGCCTATTTGGGCCCAAGGTTCCCTCTGATTCTTTAGACTTAGTCTTTCCCTCAAATGAGGTGATTATTGAGGTAATGACTAGTCTGGACAGACCTTGGGATGATCTCCATCATAGATCTTATTTCCTCCCAAAATTAAGAATAATTGAAGCAGGTGAATTCACTATGACTATGACTAGAGATATGGCTTGTCCTATCAATCCTTTGGCTATGCACGTTGTTTACACTGAAGGAAATATGGAAACCATTGCTAAAATGATACTTATTAATATCTCTATAACCTCTGGCATCATGGAGAATGTCTTCTTCGGAGTGGAATTCTCCCCCGGGGACATTTGAATCTACACAAATTTATTTAAAGAATTCCACGATGTGTTTTCCTGGTCTTACGAGAAAATGCCAAGAATAGATCCAAGAATCGTTGAACATGAAATCATGACATATCCTGACACTAAGCCGGTCCGACAGAAGCTTTGTCCAGTTAATCTTAAGAAAGCATCATCTATTAAGGTTGAAGTAGAGAAACTACTCAAAGATGGTTTCATCTACCCCATTCAATTGACTCAATGGGTGTCAAATCCTGTTCCAGTCAACAAACAACAGGTTACAATTCACATATGTATGGACTTCCATGATTTGAACAAGGCCTGTCCAAAGGATAATTTCCCCACTCCATTTATCGACCAGATTGTTGATGAATGCATAGGCTGTGAGGTCTTTTCTTTCATGGATGTTTTTTCGGGATAGAATCAGATACAGATCAAGCCCAAAGACCAACACAAAACCACTTTCATTTATCCGTGGGGTACATTCGCTTATCGGAAGATGCATTTTGGTCTGAAAAATGCCAGAGCTACTTTTTAGTGGGCCATGTATTTTGCTTTCCATGACCTCAAACACATAGTCGATGCTTCTCTTGATGATTTAGCATCACGATCTCATAAGAGAGATGATCATTGTGCACACCTCCGACTTATACTTGAGCGATGTCGCTACTACTGGATTCACTTGAATCCAACAAATGCAGTTTTTGCATAACATTAGGTTGTCTTCTAGGTTTCATAGTTTCGACAACAGGGATCATGGTCGATCCTCTAAAGGTTGAGGCGATAGTTCAGTTGCCTCCCTCGTGCACAATCTCTTAGCTTGAGAGTTTACAGGGAAAAGTGAAATTTTTATGGTCTTTCATCCCAAAATATGCTTAGATCACAAAGGGTTTCATGCGTTTACTAAAGAAGTACATTCCTTTTCATTGGGACTAAGCCACTCAATGCTCTTTCGTAGTGTTGAAATGCGCCCTCACGTCTTCCCCTCTGCTTTGGCCACCCGATTATAATAAAGATTTCTTATTGTACTTGGCCACTGTAGAGTCGACCATCAGTATGGTCTTGTTTTAGGAGGATGATTTTCTCAAAGAATACATGATTTATTACCTGATCCAAGGCCTGGTTGGACCGGAACTCAATTATTCCCACTTTGAAAAACTTGCATTGGTAGCAGTTCATGTTGTCCAATGATTTTTTCATTATATCTTATTTCGAAAGAACACCGTCATTGCCATTGTGAATCTATTTCAATACGTGTTGACACGACGTGTAATCAACATAAATATCAGTAGATGGATAGTTATCCTCCAAGAATTTGACTTGGATTTTGTTTCAGAAAAATCCAAAAAGTCGTTGGTCTTCGCGTAACTCATCTCAGAACTTTCGGTCGAATCAGGTGATATTATACCCGAGGAGTCACCTATTAAAGGAGACATGTTTTTGATCACATCTTCGGACCCCTGGTATGGATATATACTAGTCTATATCTAGAATTTGAAGTGCCCCACCTCTGCTTCTCGTTATGTGGGTCGCCGTACACACCATCAAGCCAAGAACTATCTCATACTTGAGGAAACTTTGTATCATTAAGGTGTAGATTACATCCTTTGCCAGTGTCTCACTCATGAAAAAGGGGAAATCATGCTTAATGATTGCCACACTGGACTGTGTGGCAGTCATCTGTTTGGGTTGGAAACAACCCAAATTATTCTATGAGCCAGTTACTTTTGGCCGACATTAATCAAATATTGTGTTGAATTAGTCAAGAAGTGCCAACTGTGTCAGATCTTCTCTCGGAAGATGAGGGCACACCCCGCTCCCATGTTTCCTGTCATCACAGTTGGTCCCTTCACTAAGTGGGGGATTGATTACGCTACATGCAACCCCCCTTCAGCAAGGGGGAACCATTATATCATCATAGCAGTAGACTACTTCACGAAGTGGGTCGAGGCTATGCCAACGTTTAAATATGATGGCGAGACAACAACTCTCTTTTTGTTTAATCAGATAATAGGAAGGTTCGACGTCCCGAGAGAGATTGTCACTGACCATGGCAGTCACTTTCAGAATAAAATGATGTCTGAGTTAATGTCAAAGCTTGGGTTGAGGCAAGAAAATTCATCACCCTACTACCCACAAGAAAATGGTTAGGTGGAAGCTGTGAATAAGTCCCTTAAGACTGTTCTACATCGAATGATCAATTTGGCCAAGTCAAATTGGCATTTGATGTTGTACTCAGCATTATGGGCCTATCGAACATCTGTTAAGACTGCAACCGATTTCTCACCTTTTCAACTCGTTTATGGGCTGGAATCAGTCTTGCTTATAGAGTGCCAGATCTCGTATCTAAAGTTGGCAGTACAACTATTTCCAGACACTTCACCGCTTGAAGAGTGTTTATTGTATCTCGAGTAGCTCAATGAGCAATGTCATGATGCAACCTTGGCTAATGAGGCTCACAAACAAAAGGTCAAGTGTCAGTATGATAGGGTCATTCATCCTTGGATTTTCTCTGAAGGTGACCTTGTCCTAGTCTACGACCAAGATAAGGACCCCTTGGGGGCAAGCAAGTTCAAACCCATATGGTTTCAACCTTTCATCATGAAGGAGTTTCTAAAAAAGGGTGCTTATCATCTGGTGGAATTTGAGGTAAATGCTTTGGCCGAGCCTAGAAATGGGCTCTACCTCAATAAGTATTACTCGTAGGTGGGTCGCCTTGGGTGACTTCTTGTACATATGTATAGTTCTTATACATTTTCTTTTTAGTTTTTATCTTTTTGGTTTTATGGACGTGTCATTTTTTATGTCATATTTTTCATTGTGGCAGATGTCAAGTGAATCAGAGGTGTTCATTGGGTTTGCGGATGGCACTATCCAACACACTCAGAGGCTTTCTTCCTCAACTTGGGTGATTTTCACACCTTAGGGCCAGTTTCTATCTTCAGGAGGTATCTGTTTAGGTGACACCACAAAAAATGTCATTGAATACAATGCAATATTAGAGTTGCTTCATGACGCTTTGCCACATGGTATCTCTCACCTCCAAGTCTACTTAGACGCTCAACTGCTTGTGTCCCAGTTAAATGGGGTTTACCGCATTTATGATCCTACTCTACACCAACGGTTCCTTAGGATACGTCTCTTAGAACGAAGCTTTGATAACATTATGTATATCCATGTTCCTAGGAGATTGAATCAAATCATAGCTACTCTAGCTAATCATGTATTAGATTGGCATATTGCACACATGTAAGAAAAAACACACACACACACACATGTAAATACATTTGTAAATAAATGTAATCCATAAGACATAAAAAGATGTAAATATACATATATATATAGAAAATATCAGAGTACATGGGTGGGGGTAATCGCCTCAAAAATATTTCCAGTAAGAGTCACAGAGCTTATTCCTTCAAAAATATACAAAAGGTGACCTTAGCACGTAAGTAGTCTAGCCTAGCTAAGGGAGGGGCCTATTGGCCCTGCCATAATGAACAACGACGTTTTCCAAATGATGGAAGAACTGGACCTAGGTCCGTGGTACCCAAAATACATGAGGTTTCATTGCTGGTGGTAGATCCTTGATCTCTGCCATAGGGACTGTGCGAGTGAGCTTGGTGAAGTTTCTCTCCACTCATCTCAATACTCTCTCAGCCTCTCCGGCTGGAGGCCCCCTTACTACTGCTGCTGGTTCGGTGGCAACGGTTGGTCCTGCCTCTAGTCAAGGATGTAACCTAGTCCTCGAGAAGTCTGTTGGATGCATTGGTCCCACATATGTACATAACAGATACATAAGTGTCATATACTCTGGTATACAAAAAAAACCAATATATATAAAAAGGATAAAAATTAAATAACTTTGAAAGGAAAACATATCCATCTCTCCTCGCTCCACTCTGGGAGGTACAAGCATGTCATGATCGCTATAAAATTTGATCCCAACATAGGGGTAGTTCTCTATATCCAAAATCTTCTCAGAACACCTATCAAATAAAGAATCATCGAAAGCCTCAACGGTCCTCCCTCCCCCCTATTGCGGCATCAACACCGCCCATCTGCATAATGTTGGGAGAGAGGCCACATGCCCTTGCATCATCTCTTGCGGACTAAAACTGGGTACCCACTCGAAGAAAAAGGAACATAGAATAGTCCCAAACCCAAAGTTTTTGTTCTCCCATATATGACACTCTGTTAGCTGTCTCTTCATGCAATCTAGCATGGTTGTACTCCATTCCAAAATCCATGCATTTAAGCATTGAACCACACAATGCATGTGATTCTGGGAGGCTTGATGTAAATCCACATAACCAGTGATCCACCCAATGAGTAGAACTATCACTTTCAGTGATAGATTTATGATCTTATTTATTGGCACCTGAGAACCAACTTTCTCAGTACCAACCTCGCAATGGAGTCCAATCAACTCCTCAATGTTGTGAGGCCCGGGGGGAAAGGTACGCAAGTTGACTGGATCCCCTCTCCTTGAGAGACCAGTTAGGAAGTAAATATCTTTAGTCATTGGATTCAATGGCTTCCCCTCAATCATAAATGCCTTAGCGTCAGGATGTCAGTAATCTATCAAAGCATTCAACAAACTGGGTTGTTCCCTCATGAATGGACACTAGAAGAATTTCAACAACCCACATTGCACTAATACAACGATAACAACAGGGACTTGTGAGCCCAAAAAAATGATGTCTTCATGTTTCCTCTCTCTCCATTGGACATACATCCTGCAAAAGGACAAGTTCATAGGGAGTTAACTCTTTCTTTTTATTTTTTTCCACATATTGGAGGGTGTAGGCGGGTTGTACTAGACACAGTCACATATGCACATGTGCAGATCATTTTCTGCATGTAGGCATATGCGGGCTGTCCTAAGACAACCTGTGTACACGTAGGGCCAAACCTTTTAAAGGTCAGCGCCCCCCCCCAAAAAAAGCGAAATGCAAATAGGAAGAATGGAAATGCAGGAGGGGCTAGTTTGTACTTACTTGGTCCAAGCGGAAGTTCATTTCATCCACTTAAGCTCTCAGAATCAACTCTTTTGGAAAAGGGGTGTTTTTAACTTTTTTGTCAATTCTCAATTTACAATGGTGACAATGAGCTGCCAACTTATATTTATAGACGTTTTGGCCCCTTTTTGTCAGTTTTTGGACCCTTTTGTCATTTTTTCTAGCCTGAAAATCATTTAGTGTGGTTCTCAAGTTTCTTTTGGGATGCTACAATACATTTTACTTTTGGTTCAGTGAACTTTTTTTAGAGTTGGGGCACTTTTAAGTTCCTTTGGTGAAAAATATTTTTTCCAACTTTGTGCATTTAAGATAGGATTCCACCTCCACTTGTTGCACCTCGTTGTCTTTTTCGCTTTTCCATAAGGTCAATCGCACCAAATTCTGACAGGGAACTCTCAATCCTGCTCTAGAAGTGTCGCAATTTAGTGGTAGAGCCTACGTTCACATGGATTCCCTAGGTAGATCCTGGTTGAATTTTGGTGTCCATGCCGTCGCTAATGACTTTAGGCTTGGGAGTCCTTTTAGTCCTATCTTGATTACGAGTTCGGGCCTTCACATGTTTTATATGTTATCACTCTTGGTTTCACCCTTGGGACTCCCAAAACAATAGGTCTTCTTTTAAGCCCTTTTCAGACCCTCTAAACATGAAAATATTGCCGAGCAATCTTGTTTCCCTTCATGCTCACCAAAATAAAATTCAAAGGCACATCCGTTTGATGATAGTTTACCCCATTTTCGAACCGACTAGATTACCTTCGAAAAAGGTACCCCAGTGGAGTCTTCTTTTACGCTTTTTCAGACTCTCTAAAAATGAAAAAACGCCAAGCTTACCTTCTCTGGGATCATTAAAATTACACCGAAGGATGTTATCATTCTGTCTTATTAATTTCATTTTCATTCCTGCGTCTTTCACCTAATGTCAGCTCCATGTTTCTCTCAAATGAACCATCTGAAGAATGCCTTATACACAAGCCTTGTAGCACTTTGCCTTTGCGTCTTGACACCTTGACCCATGGAGGATTTTTCTCGAGTGTCCTTTTCCTTCATATGTCCCCTTTCTTTGAGCATCATTGTGTTCCTTGCTCTTGGAACTAGTATGTTTGCAACACTCGTTTCTCCTTTGTAATGTAGCATTATTTTATTCTTTTTCAAGATTTCCAAAATTATTGAAAAAAACAAAAAAAATCAAATATACCCCAAAAATAGGAAGGGAAAAGTATTTTCTTTTTGTTGACAACACAATGAGTTGCCCTTGGACAAAGCACATCCTTTCGTTTGTTTTCCAAGATATGGGATTTAATCTGAACTTAGGAAGTTGTTCTTGGTACATAGAGTTGTGTCCTCATCCATTTAGTTATCCTTCCAAACATATGGAGAGTTTGCGTTGCCTCCTACATCGTGAACTTATGTCAATGCCAAGATCCCTGAGTCTCATCATTTGTCATGCTTTTGTCCAAGGGATTTTTTACTAAACTTGAGTCGGCCCTTTTGTAGTTTATCTCTTGTCCTCATGCCTAGCCACCCTGAAAATTCAATCAAGTCCTTGCTCAAAATCAATGAAGTTCTTTGCCTGATCACCGAGATCCTCTTGTTTATTCCCGATGAGTTGTCGAATACCTATAGGTAGTGACATCGTACACTGATATTACACTCCTACCCGAGTTTTGAATATTTTGAAGTTGTTTCTAGAGCTCTAAAGACCTCATCTCCAACCATCAGACATCGTTGGCTTCTTGAAGATGGATACTATACATGTATATATTTTGATTTTGAGTTGTAGGTCTGTTGTGTACTGGTTGTGACTACACTTTATATAGTTATATGACATAGATCTGCAGTGTATTTGATTGGCAACCATGATTTTATTTCATCCCGAGCATGGGTATGCCTACCTCGGTGAGACAAATTGTTATTTTGCAGATGGCACCTCTTGAAATCTGGTCTCTGGGCTCACTCGTTTCATACATTGGTAACTATTTTTAATTTATTTCAGCCATCAGATGCTCTTCTAACCTCATACATTAGGGGGCATCTGTTATAACCCTAAATTGCACCAGACATGCATACATGGCGTCAAGCCATCTTACTTGCTATTTTTTCCAAGCCATCATTGAACAACTCTTATGAAAAAACATTTCTTTGAATATGTACGCGCCCTGCACCACTACTGCCCATGTACATATTCTAGTTGCACCATTATAGCTCACGTACACTCACGAAAAAGTGCGAAAAGTAAAAATTGCAAATGGATATAGGTTTTTGGGCCGTTACCTAACCATTTGACTACCCATAGCCAGTCACCCGAACCATTACTATATTTTTGGCCTATAAAAGAAGGTGTTGGGGTCCCATTCTAGAGGAAGCATGAGAGCATAGAAACTCTGTCCATTTTAGTATTCCTCATTTGCCCCAATATTTTGCAACCACATTGTGAGTTTGAGCCAAAATTCCTTTTTCCTCCATTGCAAACCCTTGTCATTTCCCTAGAGAGAATTGAAAAGGAGAAGAATACGTGGAAGCAGTTGGTGCATGGTGAAGAGGATCCTAGGACTGGGTTCGAGGAGAAGTTGTCGGTCTCATATTGGAAATGACTTTTGTGAGATTAATATACAAAAGTAATTTTTTCATCCTACCAAATGATGTCTTAAATCTTTATGATTTGTTTACATTTTTTGTTATGATGTCTAACCCACTAATCCATATATAGAATGCATGCTTGTAGTTTCTTGTTTGTCTTTTGGTGAATCCAGGTTGGCCTTGGGAGGATATATGCAGTTGAGAAACAACTAAGCACAAAGGGATTGACATCGGACGTGGAGTTTAAGGTATGCCTACTGGATCCCTATACTTTGTATTTTATGTATGATTGTGGGGTAATGTCAGGATAGTTGTTAAAAGTAGGACACTTTGGACAGTTATCTCTCCCTACACTTCAAAACCCTAGTGTAGTCTGTAAGGGGTTTTTCCAACTATAGCAAGCATACACACTCAAATTATGATATGCGAATAAAATAGAAGATCGTACCTTATTACAAAGGTTTTCATATCATTATCCTTGATGATGGATCTCCTAGTATCCTTTCAAATCTATCACTTTCACACAAGAAAAAAAACACACCCTTCTCATGTTTATTGGGGATAAAGAGGAATTCGTCTACAAACAAATCTAATTTAGTTGCTCAATGAAAAATAGATCTACCTGTTGGATCTAGCTATTTCAAGATATTTTGGGGAAATTCAAAAAAATTTTGGAAGACAGTTAGGAATGGGACCACAAGTGGAGCACGCGCCAAAATTCTAGGAAAATTAGTACACTAGAAGGTAGGGAAAACAGTGTGGTGGGAAATAGGGAAAAGAAGCATGAGGAAGAGGAAAGGAAAAGGAAGAAATAAGGACAGTGCGACCAGGAAACAATTGGATTGAGGATCAACTGCATGTAGCAGGTTGTAATGTGGACAAACCTAATACACTTGGGGTTAGGGTTTTGGGTCCTTGTTGTAAGGTTTTTAACCCATTTTGGTAATATAAATATGTGTTGTAATATCTGAGGAGATCATATATGTGATGATATGGTTTTGACGAGTTTTGAGTCGTAGTCATTAGATTTTGGTTGATATCTATTGTAATGTACCTCATATTTATCACAATTTTTTTTTCTTTATAAGTTTCTTGGGAGAAGAAGGAGAAGCTCCTAGTTACGTGAATCTGTTGTCGACTTGATTATAAAATTCTGTAATAAAACCTTGCTAATTGTAACTCTCTCTATAGAAATAAACCTTGTTATAAACCCCTATAATTATTCTTCGCATGCGATATCCTATCTATGTCATGAGAAGAAAGGTTATAAAGGAAAACCTCAAGGCCTTTAGCATGGCCCCTTCTACCTTTAATATTTATGCAAATGCATATAGGTTACACATACAAGGGTAGTCTTACAACACATGTTACAACTCATTTTAATTTAACACATAGCTCCATGTCCGTGTGCAGGTTCACTTAATGGTGGTATCTTAGGAACTTTAACTAGTTCTCATCCATAATGGACATGGAGTCAGGTTTTTCCTTTACACTAGGAAGTTAACCTAACTATCAAGTCTCGATTATGTTTTGGTTCTTGAAATCAGGGTTGAAAAAGTAATGAAAGTACTAGACCCAAATGCCAATGAAATCTTGACAACTAGGATCTGACTGTTGTCTTGGACTAACAAAGAGGAGTCGAAAATGTTAACCTGAGTCATGATAGTATCCAATCGAGATATTCCTTAAGTGGAAGAGATGGTTTTTCTATCACAATAGTTAAAGCTTTGTACTACATTAATGGTCATCCTACGAAATTCCTTTAGGTTTACTGGGCTTCATACTTGAAGCGTCACACTCACCCTACCATTGTCACATGGCTAGCCATCCTCTACACTCCCTACATTTACTACGAGATGTCAATGTGCCAATTAGGGTTGTAGTAAGTTCACAGTTTGTCATTTCTGAGTTTTGCGAAGAGGTCCTGCATACCACTATTTTCAGAGGCGAAGACTGGGAGGGATGGTGGTCATTTCCATAGTGTAACTCATGGAGTAGTCTGAAACACTGGTGAGTTCTTCCTTAACATAATCCCGAGATAGATAACAGTATGAAGGTGAAATTTTTCGGAAGGACGTTTAAGTATTTTATTATTCTGTTAGTTACCATCATGTGTTTTATTCCTGTTGTGTTCTTCCTTTGATTAGTCATTTGGGAGTTATTTGTAGTAGTTATCAGGTCTTTCGGAGTTAGGGTTACTGGAAAACCTATGCTACCCCTCAAGTAATCTTTCATTTAACAGAGGGAGGATATATTTCTTACCATGCGTCTCACTGAGAAATACCTAAGGCTTGGTATATTTTTAGCTTCATTTTCGTTATTACTATTTTCGTTTTCCTTAAAGAATATCACCTATAGATGTTGGCCCTGTGAATAGTTCATCGATGGGGACTCTTTTTGTTTGGTAGGGTAGTATGTTACATTCCGTCTATTTATATATTTTGTAAATCTATTAGATTCTCGGCTGGCCTTTACTATTGTTGTTTGATTTACTTGCTTCTATCTCCGTGATACCTCGGTCAATTTATTGGGAATCCTACAACATGATATTTTCGGTCTTGTAATGAACCCTTGTCACCTTGATAGGTGGCGATTCATTTCAGTCATCTGAATACCATAGCGCGATGACTATGTTCTTACTGTCGAATTTTACCTACTCGTTATAGTTTGGTTCTAGATTGATTTAAACTTAACTTTTAAACATGTCCATATTCTATATGAAAAGTTTGTGTTACTGTTTTGGCATTCCTCTTGTGGTAACTTTGTACAACTTACAAGCTAACGATTTTCTCTATTGATTAATTCTTAAGAGAGGGGGTTTGGTAAAACTTGTTACCATCACTAATGATGGGCCTTGTTCTTGCGAGGAACCCTCAGAAATTGTACCACATCTTCCTCCCTCAGCCTAAACCTCTAAATAGACAGCGACGATGGGGAAAGGATTTGAACTCATGCATCATAAGATAAGTATTTTTCTAGAAAGGGAATTATTGGTTTAACTTTCTTTGTCTTATTGCAACAATTTTTTTTTTTGCTACCTAAACTTCAAATAAAGACTAAGGTTTATAGTTTTCATTTTCTTCTAGGGTCTCTGTCTGTACAAGTCTCAGATACCCACCACTGTCTCCTATGAAAAAATATATTTGGGTTTCGAACCCTCACCTCTCAAGCCAATTCTCCAGGTTCTAGCATCATCCAAGGAGATCGTGATTCAACTAGCTCTGTTATGCATAGTTCTTGTCTATTGTAGTATTCGTTGGAGTAAACCCTTGGGGTCGTTTTTCCATTGATTGTGTAATGCCATCTCTTGCATAGTGTTGAGTTTGTATTTGAATTTAGATCTGGTAAACTATGTAAACACTCCTTTTTCTTTAATTAAAGAAAGGCAATCATGGCTGAATCTTACTCGGAATGATAATCCGTGTCAATGTGACTCTATATTTCTATTTCAAATACTGTACTTGTTATTTATGAAAATCGACTCTACTCACGCCATTGGCATATTCCATTTTAATAAAGGGGTTAATGATATCCATTAGTCTACTATATTCGATACATGTTGAATGAAGTGTATCGACTGTTGTTTTAGTTAGGGTATTCCAACTCCTATTCATTTTCTTTATAAATGTGGTTGCATATCTGTCGAGAATTCATCATACTCATAGTACAAGAATGAATCCCTGACAATATGTTCATATATAAATATATTTGCTTATGTAGACATTAGGTTCCAGATTTCATTATAATCCCTGCTAATAGTAATTTAGGTAGATACTGGTCTATATGTCATATAGATATACCGTGGAATGTATTGGTTCATAAAGGCTTAAATCCACGCTAAATGGTAGATAGCATTCCGATTAAATTTCTGACTCTGATCTTGGTAATTGCATAAATATACTTACTTTATATATATACATAAAAACTGGTGTTCAACCTGTTCCTGCCTAGATGCTCTATACCAGAATTTTGATGTACAGGAAATACTTTTGTTCTAACAGAAATCCAATTATAGGAAAAAGGGTTACTTCCAGACTTTAATCACGTCCATCCATTCGATTTCCCTAAAATGAAAATCAAATAACATCTAAATTTCGTATCGACACTAATCCAGTCATAAGGAGTTGCTTAGGAAATTGATTTCAGAAAATGATTTACCCAACTATTTTGTAGGAGAACTAGACTTCACATAATCATATAATCGAACAATTTCACTCAGTTTATTGTGTCCATACAGACTTTAAGGATTACACTACATCTGTATCTAATTCACTCTGCAGCTGTATAATTAATTCAATCTAGATACAACAATTTCATTACATCAGATATATGATCATTTAAATAGATGCATTGCAAAAATTAGATATAATCATTCAAATAGAGAAGAGAGATTACATATCTAAAACAATTCACAGGAAGACAAAGGGAAGAACCACATTCCTCCCAACCATAGAATAGGGAAGCCAAACTAATTTCCCGATTCACCCCCTAGCCTGACCATGAACCCATGAGGGAGAACTTGGAACCTCCTCCTCAGAAATTCCTTTCAGTTTTAGTAGTTTCATAACAACAAGAGAACCAATCGTCTTTTCCCAACATATTGGGCAATGTTCTTCCTCCTCGCATATGCTATATATCAAACCAATATTTTTGCCTATGTCTTTTTCCCTCCCTTGGGAATTTTCACAACTTTCTAAATCCCCGATTTTCAAGGGCTGCCGATGGCCAAATACTTGATTTTCCACTTGTAAAAATCAAGGCAAAGGTAGTTCCAACATGTTACCCACTCATGGAGTCAGGTCATCTAAATTTAACATGGTTGTTCCATTTGTCCTCCTGCAATAAATAAAACAATATTTTGTTTACATAAAAGTGTCATAGTCAAATAGTTAGTTGGTTCAAATCAGGTCTCTACCCAACAGTCATAATAATTAGTTACAATTTATTAAATTCGAAATTTGGAATTTCCATAAATGGTAATTTTTTTTCCAAATTTGAATTTACTAAAAACAAAATAATTTTCTAACATATTTTGAATTTAAAAAATACTTTATTTTTGGGGGTGTCACATCCTTTCCCCCTTCAATAAAACACTATCCTCAGTGTTCATTCCTTTATTGGAACAGGATTGGATGAGATTTCTGCAAATCTCCCTCCAACTCCCAAGTGGCCTCCTCAAGACTAAAGTTCTTCCATTGCACCTTTACCTGAGCGACGACTTTGTTCCAAAGTGTTATTTCTCTCCAGTCCATAATGTGCAGGGGCTCCACTTGGAACTCGCCTTCTGGTTCCACCTGCACCAAGTTCCAATCAATCATATGAGTAGGGTCATGGACATACGTTTTCAACAAGGAAACATGAAATACATTATGAATTCTTATATTAGCTGGAAGTGCAAGTTGGTATGCTACAAGTCCAATTCGAGCTAGTATATCGAAGGGTCCACAAAACCTGGGTGCCAACTTGGCACTATTACCAATTTTTAGTGAACTCTTTCAGGCTTTGACTTTTAAGTAAACATGATCTCCCACTTGAAATTCCAAGTGTCTTCTTTTCTGGTCCACATAACTTTTATGTCTGTCCTGTGCCTCTTTTAAGTTATGTTGTACCTTTCTTATCGTACTTTCCATTTCTTGGAGCATTTTTGGTCCAACCATGAGTTTGTCAACTGGGTCATCCCAACTAATTGGTTTCGTACACTTTCTTTCGTACAGTACCTCAAAGGGGCTCAATTTAGCTGAAGTTTGGTACCATTGTTATATGCAAATTCTACCAAGTACAGGTAGTCTTCCCACTTACTCGGTTTTGTTCTTACGTACATGTAGAGCATATCTTCTACGATTTAATTTGTTCATTCAGTCTTTCCATCCATTTGTGCATGGTAACTCATGCTAAAATTCAAATTAGTATTTATCCCTGCAAACAATTATTTCCAAAAAGTGGATGTAAATTTTATGTCTCTATCTGAGATCACCATTTTAGGAATACCATGTAGTCTGAAAATTTCTTTCATAAATATTTCAATGATGTTTATAGATTTAAAAGTAGATTTCATAGGAATAAAGTGTGCAGACTTACTGAGTTTATCGTTCACAGCCATAATAGAATCATTATGTTTCTAAGTTTTTGGAAAACCTGTTATAAAGTCCAGTGATATGGTCTCCCATTTCCATTCTGGCACTGGTAATGGTTGTAATAGGCTGGCTGGATGTTGGTGTATGACCTTAACCTGCTGACAATCTTGGCACCTAGCCAAGTATTCTGTTGTTTCTCCCTTCATATTAGGCCAGTAAAATAGTTTTCTAAGCGATGTTATCATTTTCTGGTATCCTGGATGGTCAGAATATGGTTTCTTATGCACTTGATCCAAGACTATTATCTTTAACTCTGTTGAATATGGTATGTAAAGTCTGATTTTAAATCATAACAGTCCATTTTTGTCAATACTCAGATCTGGTTTATCTGAGTTTGTGATACTATCTTGTAATTCTACCATTATCCTAGTGTAATTTTCGTCATTAATACCTGCTGTCCTTATTCTTTGTTCTAGATCACTTTCTGCCCTATTGATATTTATCTCAAATAACCCATGGACTCTTTTGCTTAAAGCATCTGCTACCTTATTTTCCTTACCCTTGATATGTCTGACCTCGAAGTCGAATTCGCTCAAAAAGGCTAGCCACCTTGCTTGTCTTGCATTAAGATCTGGTTGGCTAAACAAATATTTCACACTGCTATATTCATCAATAATAGAAATTTTCTACCCATTATGTAGTGTCACCACATTTTTAAGGTGTGTATTACTACTTCTGATTCTAAGTCATGAGTGACATAATTTCACTCATGTTCTTTTAATTTCTGGGACTCATAACATATCACGTGTCCTTCCTGAGTTAGTTCACCACCTAGTCCTTCTTTACACTCATCAACACAGATGGTAAATTCTTTATCTGGGTCTACTACCTTCAATATGGGTGTAGTTGTCAATAATTCCTTCAGCTTGTTAAAACTATCTTGACACTTCTGTGACCAGTTAAACTTGGTCCCTTTCTTTTGTAATGATGTGATAAGTTAGGCTATCTTGGAAAACCCCTGTATAACTCTATGATAATATCCGATGATTCCCATGAATTATTGGATATCCGCTACATTCTTAGGTACCGACCATTCCATGATGGATTTTATTTTCTCAAGGTCGACGACAATGCCTTCTGTTGAAATTACATGTCCTAGATATTGTATTTTATTTTGATAAAATTCACACTTATCAAATTTGGCGTATAGTTTGTGTTTACTCAATGTTTGTAGAACTATTCTTAAGTGTTCTTCATGTTCTTCCTCTGTTTTAGAATAGACCAGAATATCGTCGATAAATACTAGTACGAATTTGTCTAAGTACTAACTGAAAATATTGTTTATTAGGCACATAAACATGGTTGGTGTGTTAGTGAGTCCGAAAGGTATGACTATGAATTCATAGTGTCCATATCTTGTTCGGAAAGTTGTTTTTCTTATATCCTCATCCTTTATCCTAACTTGATGATAATCGGATCGTAAATCCAATTTCGAAAATATCTTGGCCCCACCTACTTGATCGAACATGTCATTTATCCTAGGTAAGGGGTACTTGTTCTTAATAGTCATTTTATTCAATTGTCTATAATCAATACAAAGTCTTAGAGTAATATCTTTATTTTTAACAAAGAGGACTGGTGCCCCCCATGGTGAAACACTCGGTCTGATATACTCTTTGTCCAACAATTCCTGTAATTGTATTTTTAATTCTGTCAATTCTGGTAAACTCATTCGGTAAGGTTCTTTAGAGATAGGGGATGAACCAGGTAGCAGGTCTATGGAGAAGTATATTTCCCTTCTAGGAGGTAATTTCGGTATCTCATCAACAAACATGTCTCTAAATTCACATAGGACAACAAATTCTTCTAACTTTGGCTTATCTTCTTTTCCTAGCAGATTTGTTACTTGGATGGCGTAAACTTGGTAGCCCTTTCTTATGCATTTCTTGAGTTGCATTGCTGAGACTTGTCTAACTGATACTAGTTTTTTTATGCCTTGGGTTGTTCTAGTAGTGTCATAACCGTCTTTATAATTAAGTGTCTTTGTATAACACTCTATAACTTCTTTGTGCTTTTCCAACCAATCCATTCCGATAATCACATCATAGGACCCTAGTGGTAGAATATTTAGATTTGTTTTTATGTTTTTACCATCTAAACTGAATTCAAAATCATAAATGAAGTCAACCACTTTCCTTTTAGTCATTGTTCTTAATTTCACCAGCCAATATTTTTCGTGTTTCATCCTCTTAATTTTATTTGACTCTACTACACCAGGAGTGATATAACTTAACGTCACTCCTTGATCAATTAAAATAGAAATTCTAGTGTTATTTATTTTACCTTCGATATCCACCATAGAGGACTGGTGGTTGGCTCGCTGACCCTCTATGACTGCATTTATTCAATGCAAGCTTCTACCCACCTCACCCACCGTCGAGGCTTCCTGCAAATTGTTCACACCAGTTTTGTTTGTTGGATTTAAACGTGGGAAATTCCTCTTTAGATGATACTCTCCACATTCCCAACACTTCAACAGTTCCCGAGGGCTGTCCCCAAACTTCTTTGTTCCTAGGTTTACTGGTTTAACACCTCCTTGTGTGCTTGGATGGTTTGAGTGAAAATATTTTCTAGGAAAACTTTTTTCTACATTCCAATAAGGAGCTGGTTGGTATCCCTTCTTCCACTAGTTCATTCAGTCTTGTTTCTTATCCTTCCAAGCTTTGGGAAATTCTGTTTGTTGTTTGTACTGGTCGTAGCACATTCATTCTTTCCTGAATACTTCACTCAAGGACTTGGGGTTTTCAAACTCAATTCTATCCTTGTAAGACTATGGTAAATAGCTTATGAATCACTGGATTTTTAGCTTGTCCTCCCGGATATAAGGTACGAACCTTAGTAGTTCTAGTAATTTATTTATAAGATCCTCCATCGTCATCTGACCAAGTCATAATTCATAGAATTATTTTGTTTTTCTTTCATAGTATATTTCATATAGGTATTGTTTCTTGAAGTATTTCTTAAAGTCAGACTACTCCATGTTTTTCTTTTAGGCCTTTGGCCAGTTTCAAATATTGCCACCAAATGCTGGCTTTTCCTTTAAGATTGTAAATGGCCATTCTGACCTTCATATTTCTGGAATAGTTGTGTATCTAGAAATATTTTTTGATGTCTAATAACCATGCCTCATATTCCTCCCTTGTTCTAGATTCTCCATCAAAGGTAGCTAGTTTAATTTTCTTAAATTCCCCTTCAAGGTGGTCCACTTGTTTTTTTTTCTATCTATTTTTGTTTTGTCCTCAGCTGAGGGTGTACCTTTCGACAAACTGTCCCCTTTTTATGCTTCAGGCCTAGAATTCTTGGAGGCCCTTTTGCTGACCTCTTCTTCATTGTTATCGTCCTTTGGGATTTTCTTGGTCATTATACTGTGCAACAAGACTTCATTTATTTCCTGCTGCTCCTGTTGTGCTTTCTTTAGTTTCTCACTGTCAGCTTTGAAAACTTGCAATTCGACAATGAGATTTCTCATTGTTTCCAAAAATTTAGTAGGTGAAATTTCGTCACTATTTTGTCTCTGGTTTTTAGGAAATATTTGTTGAGGGTTCCCATCTAGCCTGATTTCTGCATCATCCTGTGCTACAATGATTAACACAAAATAGAAAAAGGGTTTTTTTGTTTGCAACAATAAATTTTTTATTAGCTTTACATAAACAAAATTATATGTTAAGTAAATCACATGGCCATGTTCAAGTCCAAGTGTTGTAACCTGTTGCTCTAATACCATATGTAGTGTACCTCATATTTATCACAATTTTTTTTTTTGTTTATAAGTTTCTTCGGAGAAGAAGGAGAAGCTCCTAGTTACACGACTTTGTTATCGACTTGATTATGAAATTATGTAATAAAACCTTGCTAATTGTAATTCTCTCTATAGAAAAAACCTTGTTATAAAACCCTAGACTTCTTCTTTCCACCAGATATCCTATTTATGTCATGAGAAGAAAGGTTATAAGGGAAACCCTCAAGGCCTTTAGCATGCCCCCTTCTACCTTTAATCTTTACCCAAATGCATATAGGTTACGCATACAAGGGTAATATTACAACACATGCTACAACTCATTTTAATTTAACGCATAGCTCCACATCCATGCACAGGTTCACTTAATGGTTTTATCTTAGGAAGTTTAACTAGTTCTCATCCATAATGGACATGGAGTCGGGTTTTTTCTTTACACCGGGCAGTTAACCTAACTACCAAGTCTCGGTTATGTTTTGGTTCTTGAAATCAGGGTTGAAAAAGTAATGTAAGTACTAGACCCAAATGCCAATAAAATCTCGACAACTAGGATTTGACTATTGTCTCAGACTAACACAGAGGAGGCAAAAATGTTAACCTGAGTCATGATGGTGTCCAATCGAGATATTCCTAAAGTGGAAGAGATGATTTTTCTGTTGCAATAGTTAAATCTTTGTACTACATTAATGTTCATCCTACTAAATTCCGTTAGGTTTACTGGGCTTCATACCCAAAGCATCACACTCACCCTGCCATTGTCACATGGCTATTCGTCCTCCACACTCCTTGCATTTACTACGAGATGTCAATGCACTGATTAGGGTTGGATTAAGTTCATAGTTTTTCATTACTGATTTTTGCGAAGAGGTCCTGCATACCATAGTTTTCAAAGGTGAAGACTTGGGGGATGGTGGTCGTTTCCATAGTGTAACTCATGGCATGGTATGAAACACTGGTGAGTTCTTCCTTAACATAATCCGGAGATAGATAACAGTATGGAGGTGAAATGTTTTGGAAGGACGTTTAAGTATTTTATTATTTTGTTAGTTACCATCATGTCTTTTATTCCTGTTGTGTTCTTCCATTGATTAGTCATTTGGGAGTTCTCTGTAGTAGTTATCGGGTATTTCATAGTTAGGGTTACTGGATAGCATATGCTACCCCTCAAGTAAGATTTCATTTAATAGAGGGAGGATATAGTTCTTACCATGCGTCTCACTAAGAAATACCTAAGGCTTTCCATATCTATCGCTTCGTTTTTGTTATTACTATTTTCATTTTCCTTAAAGAATCTCACCGAGAGATGTTGGGCCTATGAATAGTTCATCGATGGGGACTCTTTATGTTTGGTAGGGTAGTATGCTATATTACATCTATTTATATATTCTGTAAATCTATCAGATTCTCGGCTGGCCTTTACTATTGTTATTTGATTTACCTGCTTCTGTCTCCGTGATACCTCGATCAATTTATTGGGAATCCTACAGCATGATATTTCAGGTCTTGGAATGAACCCTTGTCACCTTGACGGGCGACGATTCGTTTCCATCATCTGAATACCATAGCGTGATGACTCTATTCTTACTGTTGAATTTTACTTACTCGTTACAGTTTGGTTCAGGATTGATTTACACTTAACTTTTAAACATGTCCATATTCTATATGAAAAGTTTGTGTTACTGTTTTGACATTCCTCTTGTGGTAACTTTGTACAGTTTACAAGCTAAGGATTTTCACTATTGATTAATTCTTAAGAGAGGGGGTTTAGTAAAACTTGTTACCATCACTAATGATGGGCCTTGTTCTTGTGAGGACCCATTAGATATTGTACCGCACCTTCCTCCCTCGGACCAAACCTATAAACAGACAACGACGATGGGGCAAGGATTTGAACCCATGCATCATAAGATAAGTATTTTTCTGGAAAGGGAATTATTGGTTTAAATTTCATCATCTTATTGCAATTACTTTTCTTTTGTTACCTAAACTTCGAATAGAGACTAATGTTTACATGTTTCATTTTCTTGCAGGGTCTCCATCTGTACAAGTCCTGGATACTCGCCATTGTCTCCTATGAAAAAAGGTATTCGGGTTTCGACCCTCACCTCTCAGGCCAATTCTATAGGTTCTAGCATGATTCATCCAAGGAGATCGTGATTCAACTAGCTCTGTTATGCATAGTTCTTGTCTCTCGCAGTAATTCTTGGAGTAAACCCATGGGGTCATTTTCCATTGATTGTGTAACGCCATCTCTTGCATAGTGTTGAGTCTATATTTGAATTTAGATCTGGTAAACTATTCTGTTTTAATAAATGGGTTAATGATATCCATTAATATACTATATTCAATACATGTTGAATGAAGTGTATCGACTGTTGTTTTAGTTAGGGTATTCCAACTCATGTGCATTTTCTTTATAACTATGGTTGCATGTCCGTCGAGAATTCATCATACTCATAGTACATGAACAAATCCCTATCAATATGTTCATATATAAATATATTGTCTTATTGATGCAGGAGCATCGTAAGCAGTCAAGCGAGCGTGGAGGAGAAAGACAAATGGAAAGCGCAACACACGTTTTTCACGTTTTGGAATGTTTTGAAAGTTTAAGGGAGCGGATATTAATGTAATAGTTAGGAAGATGATGTACTTCACATTTATATCTTGGAGATTGTAAACAGACCTGGGGAAATTACTCCCATCTGTCATTTGTATTGAGGCATTTAAGTATGTTAATGTGAGAGTAGGTAGATATGAATGTTAGATTAGACATTTTAGAGAATAGGAGGGAAAACGAATATAGACACCCTCATTATTGTGTTGTTGTATTATTAGCATAGAGAAGAAGAGGAGAAATGTAGTAGATCATTGAAAGGAGAAGTCCATGTACAGGAGCTTGAATTAATATAAGAAGCTTTGAATAAGATTTCATGGTGTTATAATGTTTTCTGTTTATACATGGTGAATGGTATGCTTAAAGTTGTTTCATTCTCTCTGTTATGCATTTGTTATGATGCTATGTTGTGTTGAATGTATGATTTCATGTTGAATGTATGAAGTTTGAGAGAGAAAGTGAATGAGTTTCAATTGTTTGTCATCCTGAGAGAGTTCCTACAA
The DNA here is from genome assembly GCA_032191745.1 of Picea mariana. Lineage (NCBI taxonomy): Eukaryota > Viridiplantae > Streptophyta > Pinopsida > Pinales > Pinaceae > Picea > Picea mariana. Next base: position 29,710 of record JASDQU010109412.1, read on the forward strand.
GGAGTGCAGTGAAACGCCCACAAGGTGTGCATTGACAAAGGTTTTGAGTTTTATCTCTGAAAGATCAGGAGGGATACCATTGTTCTCATTCCAACAGAAGTGAAAGTCCAGCACATAAGTTGTGGAAGGTGTGCACAGGCTGGTTGAAAGCTTAGAACTTATCAACCAAGGGGAAAGTTGAAGGACTACTGTTGCAGGGAGTGCACAGAGTCGAAAGATCAGATACCCAGGAGTATTTGAAAGTCTACCACAAGGAGTGTGAGCAGGAACCCTTTTGGAGATTTGAGTTTGTGAGTTAAATCTCGAGGAGGAACAATACCTTTGAAGTATTCAAAGGGAGACAGGATGAAGTTATCTCGCAGAAGTAAATCTCAAGAGGGAGGATGCTGATTCGTCTCGTAGAAGCCATTGAGGAGGAAACAAGCGGTTGAAATTCTCTATGGAGGATTCAAGAAATAGCGAGGACCATTGATTGTGGTCAGGTTGAGCGTTGGATCAGTTCTTGAACTCAAGGTTCATAATTTCATAGGGCGAACCAATTTATTTGGTTGCGTGAATAGCCGAGTAGCGAGGAGGTCTGAACCATTGGATCCAGGCATGGGAGAACCGTTGGATCAGAACCTCGCGGAGCTATCGCGTATCGAGAGCTTGGGGCTTGAGAGGAATCCATTTCAACTACAAAATTTGTGAATTGGAAAGAGCTGAGAGCTCGTGTGAATGCATGGCACATCTGTCAGGTGAGGACCGCAAGGGTGATAGGTGGCATGTACTCGCGCATCGAGGGGTCAACCCATAGTTGCCTATCACATCTCTGGATTTTGCAAAGGAGGAGCATGAAGGCTCTACACTACAACTCATGAGGTTGCGATTTGTGAGAAGTGTGAAAGGGAAGTTAGAATATCTTTGACTATCACATATCAGGATTTCGTAGGAAAAGAGCATGAGAGCTCAACACTTCAATTCATGAGATTGTGAGTTGTGAAAGACGCTCGTTCCAGGACCAGTTGTGGTCATGTGGAGGTGAAGCTTGTACCTTGTGCCTGTTCACATAAGGGGGTTTCAGAAGGACCTATGGATTGATTCGTTGAAGTTTCCAATAGGGATCCGAAAGAGCCACTTCGGCTCAAGGAGATTTGAATGATCCTGTGAGCGGATCTCGTCTTGCAGGTTTCAGGTCTGCGTCAAGTGGTATCAGAGCTTGAATTTGTTTGTATATTGTAGACGGAGGGAGCGAGAGGAGAAAGTGTACTCTGATACATATCAGAGCCGTAGGAAAATTTCTTTGCTTTCTATAGTAGGGAAAAAAGGAACATTTCTCAGCCATGCCGTCGAGAAGAAGAGATAGACCAATGCCCGATCTAGCAGTGGAAAGAGAAATGTGAGAATTATGTGCTAGGATTGATGCCATGGATACAACATAGAGGTGCACAGCCAACACTGGGGATATTAGTGAGGCTGGCAGTGAAGATGAGGCTGTAAATGAAGAAGAAAAAGTTGCAGTCGAGGATGCTACGGATGAACACCTATTCAGGGCTGTTGCTAGGATAGGTGCTAGAGAAAAAATGGACATTCCAGTGTATGAGGGGAACCTGGATGTTGAAGAGCTTCTAGACTGGATTAGAGATCTGGATAAATACTTCAACTATGAGGATGTTGAAGAAGATAGTAAAGTCAAACATGTTGACACCAGACTTAAAGGGCATGCAACATTATGGTGGGATGAACTGCAGGCTGACAGAAGCTACAAAGGCAAGCAGAAAATCAAGAGTTGGGATAGAATGGTTGCAAAGATGAAAGCCAAATTCATACCCAAGGATTACCAAATTACTCTGTTTCAAAGGATGTAGAATTTGAGACAGAAGCTGATGTCAGTGAAGGAATACACTGAAGAGTTCTACAAGATAAACATCAGAGTAGGTCATCAGGAAAGTGATGATGAAAAGGTTGCTAGTTACATGAATGGTCTAAGATATGACATTCAAGATGAGATGAGCATGATGATCATTCAGAATGTGGAAGATGCTTATAATATGGTTCTGAAAGCTGAAGAGAAGATGAGCCGAAAGAAAGGTCAAAGAGGTCTAGGTAGAAGTCAATCTAGAGGCAAAACAATTTCCCAAGATAGAACTCAGACACCTAAAGAAGAGGGAAAGAAACATCAATCTCAACATGAGAGAGGAGGAAGCTCACAGAGAGGGAAGTATCACGATATAAATACTTTTCCTTGAGCCAGAGGAAGAGGAAGAGGCAGAGGAGGTGAAGTGAAATGTTTTGTCTGTGGGAAAAACAGACATAAATCTTATGAGTGTCTAGAAAGGAATAAATATGGTGGTGAAACTCACATTGTCGAAGCTCAAGGATGGAATGTTGAGGCATAGGATGTTGAGGGTGGAAGATACTTAATGATGAGGAAAGTTCTCTTAACACAAGAGAAGGAGGCAGAGAACCCAGCCCAAAGGAACAGTCTGTTTCAGATTGCTTGCAAAACCAAAGACAAGGTATGCAAAGTCATCGTGGACAGCGGTAGCATAGAAAATATCATTTCTACAGAGATGGTAGAAAAGATGGAGCTGGAGACTAGCGTACATCCAAGCCCATACAGAGTTTTGTGGCTACAAAAAGGACATCAGGTAAATGCCACTAAACAATGTTTAGTTGAATTTAAAATAGGAGGATATAAGGATGAAATATTGTGTGATGTCATTCACATGGATGTTTGTCATCTATTGCTGGGTAGACCATAGCAATATGATGGAAATGTGGTTCATGATGGGAGAAAGAACACATACACCCTGGAGAAGAATGGAAGGAATCACATGTTGCTACCGATTAAGGATAAAGAAGTGAAACCAGAGGTGAGCAACACTGTACTTCTCATGAGTGGGAAGGAACTTCTTAATGAGGTTAAGAAGAAGGAAGACACACAATTTATTGTGGTCAAGAAGCCTAGAATTGTTTTGACCAGTACAAGAGTGGATGATTTACCAAAGGAAATCCAGGAGTTACTGGAAGAGTTTGCTGATATAGTAGTGGACGAACTACCTCGTTTGTTACCACCGATCAACAGTATAAGCCATCACATTGATATTATATCTAGAGCCAGTTTACCAAAAAAAGTAGCGTACAGATTAACGCCACAGGAAAATGAAGAAGTCAAGAGGCAGGTCTAGGACTTAATGGACAAAGGACTGATTCGAGAGAGCTTGATTCCATGCGTTGTTCCAACAGTGCTCAGCCCAAAGAAAGATGGAGGCTGGAGGATTTGTACAGACTCAAGGGTGATCAATAATATCACCATAAGATACAGATTTCCATTGCCGAGGATAGACGATTTGATGGATTTCTTGAGTGGAGCCAGATTTTTTTCAAAGATTGTTTTGAAAAGTGGATATCATCAAATTCACATGAGAGAAGGTGATGAATGGAAGACAACATTCAAGACGAATGAAGGGTTGTATGAATGGCTTGTTATGCCATTTGTCTTAACAAATGCGCCTAGTACTTTCATGATATTTATGAATGAAGTCCTAAAGGATTTCATCAGGAAATTCATCATTGTATATCTTGATGATATATTAATTTCCAGCAAGATAGAAGCCAAACACTTGAAGCATTTATCCACAGTGATGAGAAGATTACAGCAAGAGAATTTGTTGATAAACGTGAAGAAATCATCATTTATGAGGACATAACTCATTTACTTGGGTTTCGTTATCTCTAAAAATGAGTTGAAGATGGATCCCGAAAAGGTAGAAGCGATTAAGAATTGGCCATCATCGAAAAATGTGTTTGAAGTTCGAAGCTTTCATGGTTTGGCCAGTTTCTACAGGAAATTCATATGAAATTTCAGTGGGATTAGTGCACTGATGATGGATACGGTGAAGAAAAGACATAAATCTTTTCACTGGACAAAGGAAGTAGAGAAGAGTTTCAATCTGCTGAAGAAGAAGATCATGGAGCAACCAATTTTGGTTTTGCCTGATTTCAGCAAGATGTTCCAGGTCAGGTGTGACGCGAGTGGATATGCAATTGGAGCAGTCTTGAGCCAAGACGATAGGCCGATCACATACTTCAGTGAGAAACTGAATGAAGTGAAGGTTAGGTACTCCACATATTACAAGGAATTCTATGCGGTGATACAAGCGCTGAAGAAATGGAGACACTATTTGGTTCCTAAAGAGTTTGTTTTGTACAGTGATAATCATGCTTTACAATTCGTGACTCAACAGGAGAAGTTGAACCAAAAACATGCTAAATGGGTTGAATTCATGTAGAATTTTACTTTTGTGACCAAGCATATTTCTGGAACTACTAACAAAGTTGTTGAATCTTTGAGAAGGAAATGTTTGCTTATGCAGGAATTCAGAGTCAAAATTTTGGGTTTTGATAACCTCAAAGAAATGTATAGAGATGACCCATATTTTAAGGAAGTGTATGAGGCATCCGAGAATTCAATTCTCAGGGACAGAAGCCAGTGGACCAAATATATGATCCAGGATGGATTATTATTCAAGGGAAATCAACTATGTATTCCAAGATGCTCCATGAGGGAGAATATGTTGAAAGAAAAACATAGTGGAGGATTGGCCGAACACTTCAGTTATGATAAGAAATTCTCAAAATTGAATGGCTCATATTTTTGGCCAGGGATGAGGATAGATGTCAAGAAATTTGTGGACAGATGCAGAATTTTTCAGCACACAAAAGGGAAAAGGCAGAACACAGGGTTATACCAGCCATTACCCATACCTGAGAGGACGTGGGATGCAGTGAGCATGGATTTTGTATTGGGACTACCAATAACACAAAGAGGATGTGATTCAATATTTGTAGTGGTAGATAGATTTTCAAAAATGGCACATTTCATACCATGCCAGAAAACCAGTGACACAACTCATATTGCGAACCTGTTTTTCAAAGAAGTCGTTAGACTTCATGACTTGCCAAGGAGTATAGCTTCTGATCGAGATACTAAGTTCGTGGGACATTTTTGGAGGACTTTATGGAAGAAGCTAGGGACAAGTTTGTCATTTAGCTCAGTGTATCATCCTCAGACGGATGGACAGACAAAAGTTTTGAACAAGAGCTTAGGATATTTGCTAAGGAGTCTAGTAATTGAACACCATAGTCAGTGGGATCACATTTTTCCATAGGCGGAATTTGCTTACAATGATTCATTCAACATAAGCACAGGGAAGAGTCCATTTCAGATTGTATATGGAATGCAGCCAAGGGGAGTTTCTGAATTGAGAGATTCAGAACAAAATGAATTCAGCAGTGCTAGCACAGAGAATTTTGTAGAAGCAATGAAGGAGCTTCACAACCGAGTCAAGGAGAGATTGCAAAATTCAAGCCAAGAATATAAGCGTAGAGCAGATCAACATAGGCGAGAAATTCAATTTGAAGTTGGTGATCTGATTCTTGCACAGCTAAGGAAGGAAAGGTTCCCAAGGGGAACATATAATAAGTTGAAGATGAAAAAGACTGGACCATGCAAGGTCATGAAGAAACTTGGGGAAAACGCGTATGAGATTGAATTACCCGATGGGGTCGAAATTTCGCCGATATTCAATGTTGTGGATTTGTACCCTTATAGAGATGAAGAAACAAGAATAGAGAATGAACAGACAGAGGTTCAGTGGACCAAACAAATGCCTGTAGCTGAAAATCCACAGATAGAAAGCATATTTGACAAGAGAGTCAGCAAAAAGACCAGGAGGAAGGAGTATTTTGAATACTTGATCAAGTGGAAGGGACATCCAGTTGAAGATGCTAGCTGGGAAGATGAAGTAGAAATTCAGAAGCATGGACAAACCATGCAAGAGCTCATGAACAAGAGTTCATGAAAATTTTCAAGCGAGGAAGTATGATGCAGGAGCATCGTAAGAAGTCAAGCGAGCGTGGAGGCCAAAGACATCTGGAAAGCGTAACACACATTTTTCATGTTTTGGAATGTTTTGAAAGTTTAAGGGAGCGGATATTAATGTAATAGTTAGGAAGATGGCGTACTTCACATTTATATCTTGGATATTGTAAACAGACCTGGGGAAATTACTCCCATCTGTCATTTGTATTGAGGCATTTAAGTTTGTTAATGTGAGAGTAGGTAGATATGAATGTTAGATTAGACAGTTTAGAGAATAGGAGGGAAAATGGATATATACACCCTCATTCTTGTGTTGTTGTATTATTAGCATAGAGAAGAAGAGGAGAAATGTAGCAGAGAGTTGAAAGGAGAAGTCCATGTACAGGAGCTTGAATTAATTTAAGAAGCTTTGAATCAGATTTCATGGTGTTATGATGTTTTCTGTTTATACATGGTGAATGGTATGATTACAATTGTTTCATTCTCTCTGTTATGCATTTGTTATGATGCTATGTTGTGTTGAATGTATGATTTCATGTTGAATGTATGAATTCTGAGAGAGAAAGTGAATGAGTTTCAATTGTTTCTCATCCTGAGATAGTTCCTGCAAGAAGTGTAGTAAAACGTTCGCAAGGTGTGCATTGACAAAGATTCTGAGTTTTATCTCTAAAAGCTCAGGAGGGATACTGTTGTTCTCATTCCAACAAAAGTGCAAGTGAAGCACAAAATTCGTGCAAGTGAAGCACAGAAGCCATGCAAGGTGTGCACAGGATAGTTGAAAGCTTAGAACTTATCAACCAAGGGGAAAGCTGAAGGACTGTTGTTGCAGGGAGTGCACGGAGTTGAAAGATCAAATACGCAGGAGTATTTGAAAGTTTGTTGCAAGGAGTGCGAGAAAGAACCCTTTTGGAGATTTGAGTTTGCGAGTTAAAGCTCAAGGAGGAATAGTACCTTGGAAGTATTCAAAGGGAGACATGATGAATTTATATCACAGAATTAAAGCTCAGGAGGGAGGACGCTGATTCGTCTCATAGAAGCCATTGAGGAGGAAACAAGCAGTTGAAATTCTCTGTGGAGGATTCATGAAATAGCGAGTATCGTTGATTGTGGTCAAGTTGAGCGTTGGATCAGTTCTTGAACTTAGGGTTCGTAAGTTCGGAGGTCAGACCAATTTCTTTGGTTGCGCAAATAGCCGAGTAGCGAGGAGGTATGAACCATTGGATCCAGGCATGGGAGAAACATTGGATCCAAGCACAGGAGAACCATTGGATCAGAACCCCGTGGAGCTATTGCGTATCAGGAGCTCGGGGTTTGAAAGGAGTCAATTTCAACTACATGAGTTGCAAAGTGGTGAGAGCCGAGAGCTCGTGTGAATGCGTGGCACATATTTCAGGTGGGAACCGCAAGGGTGACAGGTGGCGTGTACTCGCGCATCGAGGGGTCAACCCATAGTTTCCTATCACATCTCAGGATTTCGAAAAGGAGGAGCACGAAGGCTCTACACTCCAACTCGTGAGGTTTTGAGTTGCGAGAAGTGTGAAAGGGAAGTCAGACTATCGCTGACTATCGCATCTCGGGATTTTGTAGGAAAAGAGCACGAGAGATCAATGCTTCAATTCGTGAGATTGTGAGTTTCAAAAGATTCTTGTGCCAGGGCCAGTTGTGGTCGTGTGGAGGTGAAGCTCGTACCTTGTGCCTATTCGCATAAGGGGGTTTCAGAAGAACCTATGGATTGATTCGTTGAAGGTTCCGATAGGGATCCGAAAGAGCCACTTCGGCTCAAGGAGATTTGAATGATCCTGTGAGCGGATCTCGGTCTGCAGGTTGGGGGTCTGCGTCACTTATGTAGACATTAGGTTTTGGATTTCATTATAATGCTTGCTAATAGTAATTTAGATAGATATTGGTCTATATGTGATATAGATATACCATGGAATGTATTGGTTCATAAAGGCTTAAATCCACGCTAAGTGGTAGATAGCGTTTCGATTAAATTTCTGACTCTGAGCTTGGTAGTTGCATAAATATACTTACTTTATATATATACATAAAAACTGGTGTTCAACCTGTTCGTGCCTAGATGCTCTATACCAGAATTTTGAGGTACAGGAAATACTTTTGTTCTAAAAGAAATCCAATTATAGGAAAAAGGGTTACTTCCAGACTTTAATCACATCCATCCATTCGATTGCCCTAAAATGAAAATCAAATAACTTCTAACTTTAGTACCGACACTAATCCAGTCATAAGGAGTTGCTCAAGAAATTTATTTTAGAAAATGATTTACCCAACTATTCTGTAGGAGAACTAGACTTCACATAATCATATAATCAAACAATTTCGCTCAGGTTATTGTGTCCATACAGAGTTTAAGGATTACGCTACATCTATAACTAATTAACTCTACAATGATATAATTAATTCAATCTAGATACAACAATTTCATTACATCAGATGTACAATCATTTAAATAGATGCATTACAACAATTAGATATAATAATTCAAATAGAGAAAAGATATTACATATCTGAAACAATTCACGGGAAGACAAAGGGAACAACCGTGTTCCTCCCAACCGTAGAATAGGGCAACCAAACTACTTGCCCGATTCACCCCCTAGCCTGACCATGGACCCATGAGGGAGAACTTGGAACCTCCTCCTTAGAAATGCCTTTCATTTTTAGTAGTCTCCTCTTGCCTCACACTCAATCCGTAGTGTTCATAACAACAAGAGAACTAGTCATCTTTTCCCATCATACTAGGCAGCGTCCTGCCTCCTCACATATGCTATATATCAAACCAATATTTTTTCCTAGGTCTTTTTCCCTCCCTTGGGAATTTTCGCAGCTTTCTAAATCCTTGATTTTCAGGGGCTGCCAATGGCCAAATCCTTGATTTTCCACTTGTAAAAATCATCCCAGAGGTAGTTCCAACATGTTCCCCACTCATGGAGTCATGGTCAACTAAATTTAGCATGGTTGTTCCATTTTTCCTCTTGCAATAAATAAAACAATATTCTATTTACATACAAGTGTCATAGTCAAATAATTAGTTGGGTCAAATCAGGTCTCTACCCAACAATCATAATAATTGGTTACAATTAAATAAATTTGAAATTTGGAATTGCCATAAATGGAATTTTTTTTTCCAAATTCTAATTTACTAAAAACGAAATAATTTTCTAACAAATTTTGAATTTCAAAAATACTTTATTTTTGGGGATGTCACAACTATGGAACTAGTGTTGAATCAGCTTTGGGGACTTATGGATTGTAACCGAAGGTCAGGTTGCAAGTTGTGGAGCTTGGTACGACACTGTTCAGCCTCACCTATTCACTATAATTTTGATATAATGTGCGTAGTGCAGAGACGTGAATATGAATAATAAAGAAGCCATATCTTTGTGGACGTAGCCCAAGGGGGTGAACCACTCTCTCTGCATTGTTTCCTTCATTGTGCATTATTTATGCATTTTTTCCTTCTGTTCTCTTTTGGAAGCCTAAGGTAGAGTCTGGGCTAGCCCAAACATTCCAACAAATGGTTCCATTTCCAAATGGAACTTAGAAGAAAAACCTGGAAGGGATTTGGTGAGAAGGAAATTGAATAGAATGCAGTGGTAGAAGGGGATGTTCAGGCGATATAATATGACTAATAAGTATCTTGAAATATGGTTGGAAACAAAACAACTTGAGTTTGTGTAGAAAGATAATAGAATATCCATGTATACATCGCTCCAGTATTTGGAAAGGTATGTGTTTACTGACTTGCATGAGGAATTTTTCTGTTATTTTCTAGAGCTGCTACAAGAGTGGATATTGATATTGAAGAATACTCATCCAACTAATAGGATAAGGTTAGTAGAGTGGATTGCTAAGAATATTGTGTGTTTAGAAAGATTCAATAATAAATTCACACGCACAGTGGATTTCTAGTTAGACAGTATTATTGCAAGATTTATTATTGAGTTTGTAGTCGATACTGCGAAGTCATACACTACTGTAGAGTAGGAGTTCTTGAAGGGACCAAGAGGAAGGTACATTAGGTCAATTTACAAGTCGATCATGATTTTATTGCATGATAAATATGTGATGACAATGGAGTCAGAAAGATAATCACTATGCGCACGTGGGGAATTGGGTGAGGTACTAAGGAAGATATGAGATATGGGCAGGGATCTAGAGAGAGGCTAGAACAAGGAAGAAATGGACCCCATTATGATGAATGAGGAACATACCAAGGAGATATTGAGGAGAGCGAGAGTGATTTGCAGTGGACGACCCTACCAGTATAAGATTAATAGTAAGAATAGGGAAGTGGACGAGTGAGAGGGCTTGGACAGTGATGAGGAAGAGGTAGAGGATCTTTGTGCTATGGGGAAGATTGAGAAAATCCTACGCACCACATATGAGAGAAAACTAGAGGCCAAGGGTCCGACGTAGAAGAAGTATCTCCATTCCAGATCAGAATTAGTGTGGAACCCATAACCCCATGTGTAACTAATACACCTGAATAGACAAAACCCGTTAGCAAACAAGTGATTAGTAGTAGAAATATTTTAATAGGATGAGGGTTCACTAGAAGTACAATTTCAGCAAGAAGTATTCGGATATATACACTGCGCGAAGGTGGTAGTACAACAAACTTCACAATGGTAGGAATAGATCCAACTATTAGGTTGCCTAGGTTTCATGGAGAAGGGTCAGAGGATCCAAAGAATCATTTATTTATCTGTGAGAAGATTTGGGCAACTATGAATATTAAAAATGAATATACAAAAGTGTCGCAACTGGAAATCACATTCAAAAACTATGAATTAGACTGGTATATGGGCATCAAAGTAAACACCCCATAAGGAGTGCCTACAACTGTCGCAGATGGGAAGAAGGAATTAATCAATGAATTCCAACAACCTAGTTCAGAGAATTAGTTCATGAACGATATGATAGAGATCAAACATAAGCCAGGGGAGTCATTTTGGGATATTGATCATTATTTCAAGAGGTTGAAAGGTAAGTTGAAGTATCCTATCATAGACATGTAGCATAGACACTTATTTGTTAATTATTTATTTCCAAATTTGAAGTATCCATTGAGGCAGCAAAAGTTCCAAAGTGAGGCTGAGGCTTTGCAAGCAACCTTGCAATTAGAGGAGAATCAATATAAACATACATAGCTAGTTGTGGAAGAGATGAGAGCAAATCTGAAGAACCTAACATTTCAGTTTAATTAGAATAAGGGAAAAGAAAAGAGGGAATATGTCTAGTGTACATTATGTAGAATAGAAGGATATCATAAGAATGAGTTCCCAACCTTCACACAGTACTCGGGAGAAAGAATGATAAATCCTTTACCCATAGGAGGGATATGGTGTGAAATATGTAGAACACATGGAATTAACCCCTATCATTGTCACATGATGAAAAAGTATCAAATGATACCCAAGAGTACATTTTTTAATTTCTACAAGTCAGTGGGACATGAAGACAAGGATTGCAGAACTTTAGAAATAATGAAGGAGAGGACTTCAAATGCTTATAGGGTGTAGGATGAATAGATAACAGGACAACTTACACAACAATTTACAATGCCACTACAGTATAATAACATGCAGTAGTTTGGACCACCACCGCAATTTAATAATGTGTAGCCAGGGTATAATCAAGTACCCCAGTAAATACATCATGCACAGATAATAAAGGTAATAGAGGAAGCTTCAGAGGAGGAGGTCATGGAGGAAGATGATTTGGAGGAGGTAGAGGACTGGTAACATGTCATAACTATCATAAACTTGCAGACTACATAAGATATTGTCCACAACCACTAGCAACATGTATGTATTGTCAAGTAATAGACCATGATACAGAAGATTGTCCGAAACTTTTAATAAATATATAGGAAAAGAGGAATCAAAACAATCAGAATGTTCAATGGATTGTTGTGGAAACCATAGAAGAGGATGGGAAGAAGATCAATATAGTTACTAGAGGTGGAGCCAAGACAGGAGCAGATATAACAAAGCAGATGCACGACCAACACCAATGGGTCAGAAAGAATGCAACACCTGTACAACATTTTGATGCATGCAAAGAAAAGGAGACCTTCAAGGAGGATAGAAAATATATTCTGAAGGATAATATTTCATCTACTTCAGGAACGAAGCCAGGAGATGATATATAAATGTATGACATGCCTCACCTATTTGATCAGACTAGTAGAGATCATACTTCAGAACAATTAAATAATATTAGAAACTTTTTGGGGTCTTGTTTGAAGTTGTTGAATGATAAAACCTCTCTACAAGTGTTACAAAGTCTATTAGAAAAGTGCAATTATGGAGAAGAGATGAAACTAGAACAAAAGAGAGTCAATCAGGTCTGTAAGAAGATAAGGACAAGTAGGGATTTTAGGCTGAATGCATATATTGGAGACTTCAAAATGGGGGATATCACACTATATTTATCGTCTGAAGAAAATTTATACCTAAGAAGACATTGGAAGCAATGGGGGAATCCACACTAGTATATTCACCTATTTAATTGAAGCTATCAAATCAGCATAGAGTTGTGCCAAATGGTATATTGAAGGGGATACCAGTAGATCTAGATGGTGTGTGTACCATGGAATAATTTGAAGTGATTGATATAGTAGATAACACTCAACCTTATCCAACATTGTTGGGACTGGATTGGGCATTTGATAATCAAGCTATCATTAAATTGAAGGCCAAGAAAGTGATCTTTGATTCAGGAGAGTACAGAGTTATTTCACCCTTAGACCCTTCAGAAGGTGGGAGATACATTGAACCCGCGACAAAAAAATTCATTACAGACGAGGTAAATCAATTTTATAGAACTACTAAGTGCGCATAAGACTACATTAACCCAACTAGGAATGGAATGTTGAGCTAGAGTAGAATTAGTTCATGTGCATAAGACTTTGACACATGCCTGGAGAATGGGCAATAGAATTTGCATGAGTTATCTACCAAAATATGTGCAAGAATGACGTGCGCATTGAGATGGATTGGGTCAGAGGTAATAGAACCTCCTACTTTTTATGGTCATAATGATTTGTAATAATTTTTAAGAAAGTTGAATTAGATGTTTTTGAAAATCAAAGGTTATTAGTTCAAGACATGGCTTTAAAAGGAACACCTGCACGTTGGTGTGGTACTCATAAAGAGAAGAATAATAACTCATATCAACACAAGAGGTTACTATGCATTAGATTTGGCGCAAATAAGGAGAAAATATATTTGGAGAAGTATGATGGAGTTGAGAAACACATATATCATATAGATAGGTGCATAGTCCAATGGAGATTGGTACCAATAGAGGAATGGCCACATTATTTTATTCATACATTATAAGGCATCCAAGGAATTGGTACACATAGTTAGAACTACACAAAGGAACTACAAACTGGGAGGAAATGCAACAAAATTTTGTCATTACATTTTCATTTGAGCATGAGAACCCAATGGTAGATACAACACTAAAAGTGGTAAGAGATAGGATCTTTGAAGAGCCTGAATTTGAAATTGTCACAACTTATCAAAATTGAAAAATAGACAGGAAGTTGTTACACTATTATCACATCATAGAAGAGGATCCAACAGAAGAAAACCAACACGATATTCAGATAACATATGTTGAGGGGGAAAGAAAAGTAGAAGTTCCACAGTTAGAGTCAGAAGATTTTTCTACACCACTAAATATCAAGAAAGTTAATATTGGAATGGAGGAGATTCGACCCAAGCCGACATAATCAAAACAACATTACTAATGTAATATTCCCCAATTAAGGGGTAATGTACCACTATTTAGGGCTTAACATGACCCTACCCTTCATACAAGTGTTTTCTGCAATGCTTGAGTAATTCTGAATGCTTCTGTATAAAAGACTCATCTTCCCAAGTGGAATCTTCAGCAGGTAGTTTCCTCCACTTAATGAGATACTCTGAAATGGATCTATTCCTCAACTGGAAAATTCTTGTGTCAGTGATAGATTTAGGCTCTAATATGACTTTTCCTTCCTCATTAAGTTTTGGCAATATAGTTTGAACTGGGATCTTTTCACCTATATCCTTATTTAAGCATGAAACATGGAGAACTGGGTGTACTCGTGAAGATGCAGGCAACTCCAAATTGTATGCCATAGTACCAATATTTTGCAACACCTTATAAGGGCCATAGTACTTTGGTGATAATTTATTATCCTTCTTGTATTTCTTGAGGGACATCTCTTTGTATGGTTGTAGTCTTAAAAACACCCAATCCCTTACTTCAAAACTTCTTTCACTATGATGTTGATCTACTTGTTGTTTCATGCAATTCTGGGCCATGGTCAGGTTGTCCGTTAAGATTTGGAGAACTTGTTGTTGATGCTCAATATGATCTTCCATTTCTTGATCCTTAGGTTTTTTATTTTAAAGAAGAAGTGATGGAAGGAGGGTGCTATCCATAGAGTTCCATAAATAGTGTCATTTTTGTTGCAGTATGAAAGGAAGTGTTATACCACCATTATGCCAAGGGTAACCATTTGAACCATTGTGTTTGTTTATCAGAGACAAAGCAACGAAGGTAGACTTATAGACATTTGTTCACTATATTGGTTTGTCCATTATATTGAGGATGATAGGATGAGCTATGAGCCAATTGAGTACTCAAAAAAGAAAATAATTCTGTCCAAAAATGTCCATTGAAGATGGGATCTATGTCACTTATAATAATATTTGGGTCTCCATGTACTTTTGAACTGTCTCCATGAATGTGGTGGCAATTGTACTGGCTTTGAAGGGATGAGAGAGTGTACAAAAGTGTGCGTACTTCATCAGTCTATTAACAATCACCATGATGACACTCTTTCCTTCATATCTCAGTAACCCTGTGATGAAATCCATGGAAACCTCCTCCCAGCATTGACTTGGGATGACTGATGGTTGTAAAAGACATGGGGTGTTAATTTTTTCCACCTTATTTTGTTGGAAAACCAAACATTCTGCCACCAACCTTTAACATCAGTTTTAAGGCCATCCCAAAAAAATTCCTTCTTCACCCTATGGTAGGTTTTCAAAAATATCTAGTGCCCTCCTACCAAAGAGGTGTGCAATTCCAATAGTACATTTTGTTTCAATTGGGAGTTCCTACATAAATATAAGAGATATTTGTACCATAGTGAATCATTTTTCCATGTAAATGTATCTAATGCACTGGAATCCTGCTGCAATCTTTCAATGAAAGTCCACACATTTTCTTCATTCTTCCATTCATCCCTCGCTTCTATTATCCAATTTGGTTGGATGATCGTGATAGCATAGAGAAAGGCCTCAACATATTCATCCTTTCTTGAGAGTGCATCTTCCACAACATTTTGCTTCCCTTTTTTATAGATAATTTCAAAATCATAACCTAATATCTTGGTCACCCATTTTTGTTGTTTTTTTGAAGATAATGTTTATTCCAAGAAGTATTCAAGACTATCATGATTTGTTTTGACCTTGAAGTGCCTAACTATTAGATAAGGGTGCCATTTCTTCAATGCATGTAGTATTTCCATCATTTCCTTCTCATAAATGGGTTTGTGTAAGTCCTTTCCCTTGAATGGATGACTTTCAAAAGAAAGGGGCCTTCATTCTTGCCTTAATATTGTTAGGGTCTACCTTGACACCTTCATTAGATACAATATGACCCAAATATTATACTTCCTTCACCCCAAAGAAACATTTGGATGGTTTGGCATATATTTCTTGCTCTTTTATTAGTTGTAGCACCTTGTCAACATGTCGCACATGATCCTCCCAAGACTTGCTATAGATTAGTATATTATCAAAAAATACTAACACAAATTTTTGAAGCAAGGGATTGAAAATGGAATTCATCAAACCCTTGGAATGTAGAAGGTTCATTTGTAAGGCAAAAATGCATGACCAAAAATTCATAATGCCCTTCATGAGTTCGGAATGTTGGTTTTGGGATATTTGCTTCCTTCATTCTAATCTGATGATACCCTGAATGGAGATCCAACTTTGTGAAATAGATTTCTCCATGTAGTTCATCTAACATTTCATCAATGAAGGGAACAAGAAACTTGTCTTTACTAGTAATATTGTCTAGATCTCTATAATCTGGAGACATACGCCATGAGCCATATTTCTTGAGTACCATTACCACCGGTGCAGAGTAAGAACTTTGGCTAGGTCTAATAATGCCAGCCTCTAACATTTCTTCAACCACACGCTCAATTTCATTCTTCTAGGCATAAAGGTATCTGTAAGGCCTGATGTTAGGAGGAATACTCCCAATAATTAGGTGAATAGCATGATCATGATTTCGAGTGGGTGGAAGACCTTTCGGAATATCTTCAAATAATTTGGAATAATTATCAATGATCCCTTGGATATCTAGGGGAATAGATGGCTTAGATGTTTGAACATATAGTAAGCATAGTTGTGCAATTACACCATGATGCCCCTTTTTCAATAATGTTTTTATGCCATTAGAGATTATCACCTTATTGGTTTTCCATGTGATACCCCTTAACTCAATTTATTTTCCTTCAATGAAAATTTCATGAAAAGTTCTTGAAAATTAAAAGCCATTGTTCCTAATGATTGTAACCATTGGATTCCTAGTACGAAATCAGCACCACCCATGGGTATAGCAATAATTTGACTATTCATTACATATTCCCCCATAGTAAGATTGATATTATTTCATTTTCCTAAGAAATTGATAGTTCTTCCAAACAGAATCATTACTTGAAACTCTGGCGCTAGATATTCAAAGCAATTGAGAAATTTGGCTAATTTATAGTGAATCAAATTATAAGTACTACCAGAATCAATTAGGACTATTACCTTTTTCTTTTTGATATATCCTTCGATCTTGTGGGTTTGAGGAGTGCTAATTCCAACCAGTGCATTACATGATATCGTGGGATTCAAATCTTCAGAAGAAATCGCTTCTATGTTTTCATCTTGAGATGGTTCTTATTCTTGTTCTTCTTCTTCTTACTCTTCACAATCTATGTAGAATAATTTATTCTCACCACACTTATGTCCCTTACTGTACTTACTGTCACAATTAAAGCATAAACCATTTTCTTTTCTTTCCTCCAATTGTTGAGGTGTCAACCTCGTAGGTTGAGGTATTTTAGAAGAAGGAGCATTATTCTCTCAATAGATTTTAGGAGTGGTCCTTCTAGTAGCCATAGCCATATTTTTACTTTCAATATTTCTTGCCACCCTAAATGTATTCTCCAATGATTTTGGTTCCCAAAGGAAAACCTCATGTTGAATGATATCCTTTAAATTTCCTATGAATACATCAATCAGGTGCTGATCTGGAATATTTGCTACCTTTATATTCAATCTTTGGAAGTTCTCAATATGCTCTGCAATTGAACACTTTTTCTTGAGATTTATCAATTGGCTAAAGAAGGTATTTCTCCTTGTATCCTCATAGTGTGCTATCATTTATTTTGTGAAAATTTTCCAAGTGACAAGTGATTTGCGAGAAAAAATCCATTGATAACACACAAATTGATTGGGTTCTAAATATAAAGAATTAATTCGTACCTTTCGTGTATGTGGCACATTATGTATATCAAAGAATTGCTCCATATGAAGTATTCATGTGATTAGGTCCTTTCCATCAAACTTCCTCATATCAATCTTAGGAAAGTGGTTGGTCTTCAACCCAAAGTTGGAGTTTCTCATTTCTTGATTCATCTTCCTTGTGTCCTCATCATAAATTTCATGGGATACTTTTTCACTTTCAGGTGTCCTCTCTATTAGGAAATTTTTCAATCCTTCCATGATCTCCCTTTTTAAACCATCCATCATCCCTTGTAGTTCATCTTTTTTTATTGTCTTCTTTTTTAAATAACTTATGTCCCTACGCATTTATTCACATTCATCAAGATTCAAAGTAGGACTATATAGAGGCTTATTTGGTGTAGAAGTTTCCTTTTTTGGTGGCATGTTGTCCAAGTATCACTTTTAAATATTGATTTTGAGGTGGTTCTGATAGACGATCTTTCTTCAATTGTATCTCCAAAATTTCATCCCTTCTGGGTATGAAATTTTTTATTTTTTAGTTCTCTTATATTTCTTCTCTGTAATGCCACAGTTTTGATCAAAATCGGATGTGCCAAGTGGAAGTTATGGTAACTTCCCCACAGCTTGTGGATGTTTTTACCTTCTAGGAGAGCATACTTGTAAAGCATGTCGAGATTGCAAGTATTGGTGATTATTGGGACAACGAGGTAGTATAAAGAATAACAGAGTTACTGTGCTAGTATAGTGACTTATTTCCAACAACATTTTCAAAGATGAAAGGGGTAGCAGGAGAACTTGGAGAAATGAATATTCCCCTAAGACCAAATTCCATACGAATAAAACAGAGACCTTACAGGATGAATCTAGTATATAAACAAAAAGTTAAGGCATAAATTGACAAGATGTCAGAGGCCGATATAATAGAACATGTTGAAGAATCAGAATGGATTAGCCCCATGTTAGTTCAGGAGAAAAAGCATGGGGGAATTAGAAGCTGTGTATACTTGAGGAAGTTGAATGATGCTTGTCTGCATGATCCCTTCCCTACCCTATTTACATATAAAGTACTGGAGAATGTAGGAGGACAAGAAGCATACTCATCTACTAATGGGTTTTCAAGGTATCACTATATCAAGATAGCATCAGAGGATCGAAACAAGAGCACATTTTCCATAGAATGGGGCTCATATCAGTACACAATGATGCCTTTTGGATTGAAGAATGCACCTTCAATTTTTTCAAGGGTAGTAGTAGTAGCTACATTTAATGATTTTATACATAAGTTTTTGGATGTTTATTTACATGATTGGAAATTATTTAGTTAATTAAAGGATCATGTATAAGTATTAATAATGATGTTAGATAGGCGTAGACACTGTTAGATTTCATTGAACATTAAGAAATGCATATTCACTGCACAATTTATAATTTTGTTAGGGCATGTGGTGTGTAAACAGAGTCTGTTGGTTGATCCTACCAAAATTCTTGTCACAGTTAATTTACAACCACCTAAGTCATTGCACCAGTTAAAAAGTACACTTGGTCATACAAGGTACTATAGGAAGTTTATAAGGGGATATGCATAGATTACTGTTCCCATGGAGAAATTGTTGAAGAATGACATTAAGTATAAATGGAGTGATGAGTGCCAACAAAGTTTGGATATCTTGAAGGAGAAAATGGTGATAGTGCCAATTTTGGTATTTCTTGATTGGTCAAAGGAGTTCCATGTTCATGTGGATTCATCTTCAATAGCATTAGGAGTAATATTGACACAACCAGGAGAAGGTGATATAGATCACCCTATAGCATTTGCAAGAAGGGAGATTTCAGACTGATATCAAAATTACAACACAACATAAAGAGAATGTTTGGCTATGGTGTATGCATTGCAGAAGTTCAGACATTATTTTTTAGGCCAACATTTTAAGATGTTCACAGATCACTCTGTTCTTAGATATTTGGTTAATAATCCAGTGTTGGGGGGAAGAATATGCAGATGGTTGTTTTTATTTAAGGAATTTTATTTTGAAGTAGTTGTGAAGCCTAAAATATTGACTACATGGCCATATCATCTGTCCAGGATAACTAATGGAAAGGAACCAAGCAACTTGGAAGAAAACTTCCCAGATGCACAACTCTTTTCAGTACAAATTGTTGTTGAATGTTTTGCTGACATTATTGAATTTTTGAGTACATGAGTTTCCCCAAAGGAATATAATACTGCGGAGAAAAAGAATTTGGTAGTTAGAAATGTAGACTACCAACTTATTGCAGGTCACTTGTACAAATTAGGTGTAGACAATATTTTGAGGAGATATCTCATGGCATGAATGAACTATCATTTTAACATAAGCACATGAAGGAATAGTTGGAGGACATTATGTATGGAAAGATATTGTGTAGAAGATATTGCACGCAATACTATGGTGGACAAGAATTCACAAAGATGCAAAGGATTATTGTCAGAATTGTGATGTCTATCAGAGGATTGGAAAGCCATCTAGGAGGGATGAGATTCCATTAATACCTCAGGTCACTTTGACAATGTTTGAAAAATGGGTAGTATAATTTGTAGGACCAATCACTCCACCAGCTATAAGATCAAGAGCGAAGTATATTATTACAATGAAAAAATATTTGACCAGATGGGTTGAAGCAACAATAGTGAAGGATTGCAGTGTAAACACTACAACACACTTCCTGTTTGAGCAAGTAGTTACAATATTTGGATTCCCTAGAATTCTTATGAGTGATCAAGGGAATCATTTTATCAATATTACCATTCAGACAATTATTGAATAATTTGAGATACATCATCAGAAGAGAACTCCATGCCATCCTTAAGATAATGGAACAATAGAATCATTTAATAAGATATTGGAGAATGCATTTTTAATTAATATTTGTATTATAAACAAGGATGGTTGGGACTTGAAGATACCAATAGTGTTATGGGATTATAGAACAACATGAAATAAAATTATAGGGAATACACCTTTCAGATTGGTGTATGGACAGGAAGCAGTGGTTCCCTTGGAGCATTTGATACCAATTTTGTGCATTGCAACTATTACAAACATGACAGAAAGAGGCACAGTGTAGGAAATATTGGCTCAACTCATGGAATTAGAAGAAGACATGATTATAGTTAGTTTCCATCAAGAAGTACATAAAGAAAAAGATAAATCTTGGCATGAAAGAAATATCAAGAGGAAAAAATTTAAGGAAGGATATATGGTTCTCCTCTATAAAAGTAAATATTTGCAGCACCCAAGGAAGTTTAGGATGCATTGTCTAGGTCCATATGAGACGAATTTTGTCACATATGGAGGTGATGTGCAACTATAGGATTTAGCAGGAAAGGATATTCAAGGTTTGGTGAATGGTAGTCAACTCAAACTGTATTGGGACAGTCGACCAAACCACCCTCATTAGTTGCATCAAATAGAATTAGAATTGTACATATTGTATATAGTAGGAGTTAAAGGAAGAAAAAGGAAGAAAAAAATTGGAAATACAAGAAAAAGAAAAAAATATGTAGTAGATAGATAGTTGAGGGATACAACACATAGAAGTTAGTAAGTGGAATGACAGAACTTGAAGACACTATGTAACATAAAAAGATGAACGCAGTTTGTCACATATGAAAGTGATGTGCAACTATAGGATTTAGCAGGAAAGGATATTCAAGGTTTGGTGAATGGTATTCAACTCAAATTGTATTGGGACAATTGACCAAACCACCCTCATTAGTTGCATCAAATAGAATTAGAATTGTACATATTGTATATAGTAGGAGTTAAAGGAAGAAAAAGGAAGAAAAAAATTGGAAATACAAGAAAAAGAAAAAAATATGTAGTAGATAGATAGTTGAGGGATACAACACATAGAAGTTAGTAAGTGGAATGACAGAACTTGAAGACACTACGTGACATAAAAAGATGAACGCAGTGTGACGGGACAGAAAGCGGTTGGAAAAAGGAAAAAGTTGGTGAACAGAAAAGTGGGATACGATGTAGAATTTATGACATGACTTATAAAAGAAGGAAACGTCAAAAAAAAGACTCATTGTGAATTGGAGAAGAAGAGCAATAAGGAGAAAAAACTTCATTTGAGAACATATTCCAAAGGATTCAATGACGATTAAAGAGAAGTATTTTAATGATTTTTGTAGTATAGTGTCGTCGAAGGTTGGATATCCCAAATGCATGGAAAGGAAAACACATAGTACCAAAATATCGTCATAGGAGAAAGCATCTGAAGTTGAAAACCATAATCA
The DNA here is from genome assembly GCA_032191745.1 of Picea mariana. Taxonomy (NCBI): domain Eukaryota; kingdom Viridiplantae; phylum Streptophyta; class Pinopsida; order Pinales; family Pinaceae; genus Picea; species Picea mariana. Next base: position 51,419 of record JASDQU010109412.1, read on the forward strand.
ATAGGAAGGAGTCATAAATGTGGATGCGATTCCATCACCTAAACCAATGAGTCTAATAGTGGTTGAAGAGAAAGAAACAACAACAAAAACAATGGATGTGGATCCAAGGGATGAAGAACAAAACCCCACTGAAGCAAAAAACCATACATAGAAGTTGGATTTGAGAGTGCCACAATAGACAAATAGGGAAGATGATGAAAGAATAGAGTCAAATGAGCCTAATGCATAGACAAAACCAATACAAAAACCTATTATAGAGACAACACCACAAACAAAAGAATAGGTATAGGTCAAGGATATCATAGGACAACCAAATTCTGATGTAGAGGAAGAAGAGGATGTGCACCAAGAAATAGGTCCATCCATTGCGACAAAAAAGAGGAAGGGGAAACATCCAATGCAGAGGTCATCACACAAACATACATAAGTTACAATATCACTACCGTGCATATCTGAAGGAGTTACAATCCTACCTGGTATTTTAAGACATGTGGATAAATTGAAATACATGGATCGTGACATTGCAGAAAGGGACAAGTTCCCCGATTTTGAGCCGCATGTATATATGGAAATAAAAGGGATAATTTCATCAGGAGTTCCAATATTAGAACAAAAATAGTGGATTACAAGGTTTTACAATACATGCAAAATGAAGTTATTAGAAATCCCACACTTTGGAAGGGGTAAAGATGTGAACAATTGTGTCAAACAATTACTAGCCTTAGTGCATGGAGTCATTCTATGGATGGACAAACTATTTTCAATCGATGTTGATCAGATTGCAACAATTAGAAATATGCCAATTGATGGAGAGAATCCAGAAAAATATCTAGATGAAAAATCTAAGGAGAAGATTATGGCATAGGATATGAAGAAGACACATGGAACCAAGAGAGGGTCCCGGGGAATCATAATCAACAGGATCAATGAACCCACATAAATGTTGGCAAATATGTTAATGGGATGCAAATTGTTGAGGAAATGTCACAAGGAAGAAGCACCAGCAAGACTCATAGCAGCATCTACGCAGCACGCAAAGGGGAATTTAATTAGATTGATTCCATACTTACTGAATTTAGTTTTGGATGATTGCAAATATGCACAAGACTTAGGCACAAAGTTCCATTATTCTTGGTTGATTATAATCATAGCTTTCATGGTTTGGGGACACCCCAAATACAATGTATTTTTCCAAAGGATTGGAAAGTGTCATGCAACAAAATACACAACTTTGTGGCACAAATAAAATGCAAATACAAGGAAGGATAATTTAGCACATTTGCAATGTATTTTTATGAAATAAAGGAGAAGGTAGCTTAGACATGGAGGATACCACCTGAAGTGGTGGGAGAACACAAGAACATAACTAATTTTTAGGTGTCAAGAAAATGTGTGGATTCAAGAAAAGAGAGATCCAAAGAAGAATTGGCTCTACATGAGGTACTGCGCCATGACAAAGAAAGTTAAATAAGCCATGAAATACTGGCCATATGAATGGAAAGTATCAGTGGTTTTAAAGAAGGGACAAAAAGGAAAGTAGACAGTAGAAGCTGGCACATCACAGAAATCCAACAATCCAACATCAAATACAAGGAAGGTTGCAGAGCGTGAAAAGGACATTGGAGGGAGCATGATAGTGAGAAAACCTAGATAGAAGAGAAATATTCCAAATCCATCATTGCAAGAGAAGTATCACACTGAAGTGACAAATGGGGAAGTACATAAGGATATGAATATTCCTACACAAGAGGAACTTGGAGGAGGTGATGTACTTGACATGGAAGTACCAACATAGACATACACTCTATCGATGAAGAGGAAGGTGTTATAGGAAGTAGGCCAGAGAAAGAATATGAAGGAACATACGAGCATCCCATAGTTACCATTGACAGAGGATGAAGCATATATTCTTCCTGAGAAATTACAAGACTCTGCGACAAAGGCGTGATATGACCTAAAACATCAGAGGGAAGAACTCATAAAGACGTTGTCAGAAGTTAAGGAGACTTTGGAACAACTAAAACTAAATGCAGCATAGTAGAAGGTGCAACAGAAGGCACAACCATAATAGACTACTCAAGAATATACAATCCCAGCGCAGGAGATGGTCCAAATTATAGCATTAGGAAGTGAGTATTTATCTATCACTCATAACATGATACAAATGGACGAGGATACAACACATAAATAGTTGAAAGATATCAACCAATTGTACTTGGCATTGGACAAGATCCCCACTAAATCGTTGTATAAATTGCAGGTTAATGTAGCACAAAAGGTTCAATCAAGGTCATGTGCATAAGAGACAGAATTACAAACAACTAAGGCAATAAGAGACACACTGAATATAACTCTCAACAAGGTGTAGGTTGAGAAGGAAGAAGTGAAACAACACATGTTCCAGATAGAGTAGTGTGCAGAAGAAGTATTCAAGTCAATTCCATAAAGTGTGCAAGAATGGGTGCATTTAAAGACAGGGGAGAATATTGGAATGATATAACAAGCCATGGAGAACTATAAGAGCCATATCATAGACTTGATGGCACTCTTATAGCAAAGAATGCCACCAAAATTTAGATCATAGAGAGAGTAGGAGTTGGTAGGGAACATGGAGAACATGGCATGTGGTATCAAGGAAGTTACATAGTTATACGATAGAAGTGCACAACTATGGAAAAGTATGTAGGATGACAAAAAGTTGCGGTAGTTGTAACAAAAGAAAGAAGGATTCAACACAACCATGAAGTATTTGAAGAAAAATAATAAGGCAATGAACATACAGGAGAGGTTGAGGAGCACGCCGGAGATAAAGAACTCACATAAAGAATTGAAAAATGTACAAGAAGCAAAGAAGTTGAGGCAAGCTCGGTTGGATCCATTGCAAGAAGGTGTAGAGAAGATGCTGATAGAGATGAATGCAACCAAGGGAAAAATGGAAAACCTTTGGTTTGAGGCTGAGTAAATACCGAAGGATCATATCAAACCACAAATTGTGGAGTCTATTATAGAGAAGAGTGGATAGGTGAAGAATCGTGCTAAAGATATTTCAGGTAGATTCCAAGAGTCATAGGAGTCTGTCAAACATGAAAACACTACATGAGTGGCTCGGGACGAGCCACAGGTAAGTGTTTGGGGCCTGTTGGAGTAGGCTATTTTAGGATATTTTGGGGAAATGCACAAAAAATTTGGAAGAAAGCTAGAAATGGGACCATAAATGGAGTGCACGTCAAAATTCTAGGAAAAGAAGTGTGCCAGAAGGCAAGGAAAGCAGTGCACTGGGAAATAGGGAAAATAAGTGTGAGGAAGAGGAAAGGAAAAGGTAGAAAGAAGGACAGCATGATGAGGAAACAGTTGGATTGAGAACCAAACGCACATAAGAGGTTGTAATGTGGAAAACCTAATCCACTTGGGGTTAGGGTTTTGGGTCCTTGTTGTAATGGTTTTAACCCATTTTGGTAGTATAAATATGTATTGTAAGAACTGAAGAAATCATATATGTGATGGTATGGTTTTGATGATTTTTTATTCATAGTCATTATCTTTTGGTTGGGAGTTGTGCAACTAATGTTGAATCAATTTTGGAGATTTATTTATTGTAACTAAGGGTCAGGTTGCAAGTTGTGGAGCTTGATGCGACACTAGTTATCCTCACCTATGCACCATACTTTTGACTGTGGCGAGCCAAAAACACAATGTTTAGGGCCCCAAAACAACCTTGAAAGTACATCAAGATGTGATGGCATGAAAACATACAAAATAAGCCATTTGGATTAGGTGAGAGGCTACCCGTATCCACCTAGAGGATGTGTGGGGCTTCAAAGATCCCCAGAAGTGTAGAACCCACAATTACAAAGTAGTATATAAGAACGTGCTGAAAAAATAATGGACACTAGGAGCCAGTTAGAATAGGTGGGTGGCCACCAATATCCATTTGGATCAATCCTCTCCCCTTACGAAGTAATGGTATCCATTTCTTTGAGTTCCCCCATTAGGCGAGGAAAATTCTACTGTATTTGGCCCTAAGTGAGCCACATGTGTACACTATCTGATCAGTGGATTCTTGTTCCATATAGTCATGGTTGAGATCTATGGGTTTCAGTTGTCCTGTGATCTCAGAGGTGTCCAATAATGGTGGAAAATATGGCCGAAGGAGGTCCACATTGAATACTGGATGCAAACCAAGGAAGGGTGGAGTGTTGAGCTCAAAATAATTTCTACCCACCCCCTTGATGATAGTGTTATGCCCATAACGAAGTGGGAAAATCTTCTAATGGGGACCAATGAGACTCTCCTTATGAAAATGTAACCAAACTTTGTCGTCAACCTAAAACTGGTGTGGTGCCCTATGTTGATCATGGCATTTCTTGTACTTAGCATTGGATTTCTGCAAAATATTCTGGAACTATTGGTGGATGTGCTAAATCCACTCAATGAATCTTGTGGCTTTATCATTCACAGAATGATTAGGGGAAGATTATGTATGTGCAGTGGCAAGAGGAAGTGCAACATCAATGGGTCCCAAGGGTTGGAATTTCAGACCCACCTGAAATGGGCTATGATCGGTGTAACTATGGAGAGCCCTATTGTAACTATGTTGGACATATGGAAGACTCTCGTCCCATGTAAGTGGATGCTTATAATTGTACATGCGTAGGATGTGCACAATCATCCAATTGACGACCTCTGTTTGGACATCGGTTTGGGGGTGGAAAGAAATGAATTTGGTGAGCTTGGTGTCCAACAAAGACCAGAGACTCAACCAAAAGATGATGAAGAACTTGTTGTCTCAGTCGAAGATGATGGTCTGTGGTATCCGAAAGTGGAACCACACTTGTTCAAAGAAGAGCTTGGCAGTATCTACCACTATGACATTCTTCTTACAGACTGTGAGGATGGCCATCTTCAAAAACTGATCAACGACCATGAACACATAGTCATTTCCTTGCTTGGTGGATTGAAACCCAAACATGTAATCCATTGAGATGGATTCCCAAGGCTTCTTGGGAATAGGAAGAGGGGTGTATAAGCCTTGCTTCTTGATGGCTGGTTTGGAAATGACACAGGAAGTGCAAGATATGATATACTTACTGACATCCTGTCGAATTTTTGGCTAATAAAAATGTTTCTGAAGAACAACCACAATTTTCTCTACGCCAAAATTTCCTTCCACCCAACTGTAGTGGGATTCTCAAATCATATTTGCACGCTCACTTGTAGGAACACATATATGTCCCAGGTGGCATAAGAGTCTGTCTTGAATGTGAAAATCAGTGACAATTGATCTTGTACCCAAGAGATGGTAGGTGGTGGCAAAGGTCAGATCTTACTAATAAAGTTGGGTCCACTCAGATGCCTCATGTCCACAAGAATGGAGCACAGTGGCAAGTGAAGCCATAGGAGGTTTACTGAGGAAGTCAACAACATGATTGGAGATACATGTCTTATACTTGATGTTGATATGGAACCGCTGCAGGTAGGTGGACCACTTATGATGGTATTCATTCTGTAATTTCCCCTATGTCTATGTGAACTGTAGAGGCCTGTGATCAGTGTGTATGATCATCCCTTTCCCCAGAATGTAATGTTTCCATTGAAAATGGGCTTGTACAATGGAATAAATTTCCTTGTCATAGGTGGGGTATTTTCGGACAGTATTGGAGAGTGTCTCACTATGGTATGCAACCGGATGCCCATGTTGAGTGAGAACTGCGCCCACAACATAGTCATATGCACCAGTCTCAATATTGAATGGTTGCTACAGATCAGGAAAGGAGAGTATTGGAGATGAGCACAAGCGATGATTCAGATCATTAAATACTCATTTTTTCTCCTTCCACCACACTAACTTGGCCCTACCACTGTTATAATATAATGGATGTGCTCGTTTAACCATAGACAATATAACAATATTGTCACCCAACCATAGGTTGAAGCCACCCCTGAGCACCTTAACCTTGACATCGAATAATTCCAGAAGCAAACCCTAGGCTATATAGACAAACAATATAGCACACCTCTCTCCAAGGATAGTGCACCAAGCAAGAATAACTAGAAGAGGCCAAGAAGAAAGTCCAAACCATAACCAAGAGAGAATCCCAGCCAAAAACTGAATTTTTCTAGTTGCAGCAGCTGCAACTGCAACTCTTTTCCAAACTTGCACACCACTACAGTTGTGAGGTGTGTGTACAAATGAACTCAAGTGCCCTTTATTTATAGTCCTCCAAGTCACTTAGCTAGGCCGATTTCTTCTCTTGGAGACTAATAACTTAATATAAATCATTCTCTTGAGCCGACTAGTCTTCTAGGGTTATTTAGGGTTTCTTCTTACTTCCCATAATAATCTGTTCTCATCAGGTTTACACATGGAGGTAAATACCTCTTGTAGCTACCATAATATCAACACTCCCTCCTAGCTAGGGAGGTATTGAAGGTAATGGTCTTGAGAAAAAACATGTCATTCACCCAATAACATCACCATAGTTGTATAAACTATCTCATGATTAGATCACAAGCACCATCATCACTATCAATGTCATCTGACAACATCAACTGCATCATTTCATGAAACCATACTCCATCTTTGTAATTAGACATGATGATGGATAAGTCACTTACTCCACAGAGTGATACAAGAACCACTATTCTAATCCAGACATGTGTCCTAGAATAATAACTGTCCTGGACCATTTTTTGCCTGGAGAATGTCAATCCACCAACACACTGACCATCCATCTAGATGATAATCATTTTCAATACTTTTGATAGTTTACAAGGAAATCAGAACAATGTCATTCAATAGAACACAACTGTGTCTATCCATAGTAGTACACAACCAAAATCCAATGGTACACTACAACACCAAGTAGCGCACATATACTTGATCAGTGACATATAGTCACAATCAGTGGAACACATTCACCATAGTAGCATACATATACTGTCTAGAGACATATAGTTTCCATAGCAATCATATCATCTGATATCAACCTGCACAGAAAAACAATGTCATGATATAAAATGAATCATCTGGTCCATTCTTCCACTCACATCTGTGAGATCTGGAAGAGCATCTGCCCTTAGAGAGTAAAACATCAATGATGGGTTATCTAGATTATTCTTCTCAAGCAAGGAAGAATAAATTTTATGATTTTTTTATCCTGGACCATTCACCTATCTAGGCCATTCCTACGGAACTAAACAAAGTGCAACATGGAGAGAATGAGTCTTCCCTAGGGAATGCCTGTCCCTAATTGTTGAACCTAGACCATTCAATGTTCTGGGCCATTCCTCCAGCACTAAACAAAGTGCAACCTGAAGAGAAGAATTTTCCCTAGGGAATGTCTGTCTGGACCATTTCCTAAGGAAATGATTTTCCTGCACCAACCTCCAAAATGAATCATTCTTCTAAACTTCTCACAAATGTGAGCTTCGAAAGAATGACTTTCTGGTGAGGTGGACCAGTCTTCTTGACCACTACTAAGTGTGACCATCAAGAAGAGATATTGTCCTAGACCATTCCCCCACATTGGCCACAAGGGGAATCACTGTCTATGGTACATGAACAATCCATCGAACCATTTTCATTACGAAAATGACCGTTCGGTCTGGACCATTTTCCGAACTGGAAAATGCCCGTCCTTTAAAAATCTCAAACAAATTCTGAACTGGAAAGGGAACTACTCATCTTGGACCATTTTTCAAACTGAAAAATGATTGTCCATAAATCAATAATGCATCATTTTTCCCTCCCAACGTGGGAGTCATTTCTTCCCTTTTCAATAAGGAAGTCATCTCCCCGAACTCCAACTTTTTTCTAAGTATGCCAACTCTTTCATCTTGGATAGAGGCTTTACCAAAAATATCTTCTTATCTGCTCATCTGTGGAGATATAATAGAGAACCACTTCTCCTTTCTGGACCTCATCACGAAGAATGTAATGCTTGATCTCAATGTATTTTGGTCTTTTTGGAACATTGGTTTTCTATGAAGGCTTCATATAGCTCTGATCAATATAGTATATCAATGTTGGATTCATCTTTGTTTCCTGCTAGTTCATAACATCGTGGCAAGGTTCAAATTGAAACATATCCGAGTGGTACTTCTTCTAGCATCATGAGATTTTTTCATGGATTAGAAATCCATCATTCTGAGCTTATGAGTAACCACTATGATACAATATATCTATTATAGAAAGTTTTCACCACGCTTCTATTGTGCATTGGAGGCTCTACACCAAGTTTTTTGAATTCCTATAATATATTCTTCCATCTGCATACAAGACTCTCTTTCTGGTATAACTCAAAACCTTGTGGTTTCTCTACATATGCTTCTTGTTCAATTATTCTGAGAAAAATCCTTACATTTATCTGATGTAAACTCCATTCCATGGATATTGCAAAAAATATAATGTCTTATGTAGAGGTATTTATGGAACAAGCTATCATCATAGCCCTCTCCCTCCATATGGGAGAACCTTGGTTTTTGACCTCACAATGCTTTCATTCATAATTCTTCCATACACTATTCTTCATCACAACTTTCATTTCTCCTGCTTGATTGCTTCTAGAAGGTTCAGATCAAGCTGGTGATCTTGTGATTCTCGACATAATGACTGGTTATTCTGGATTTTTTTTCTCTCTTGGAATCTTCATGTTCTTCCTCATGTTTCTCTTTGGCTCTTGGTTTAATGGATTTTTCTATAGATTCCATGCCTTGAAGATTCCAACTTCTTCCTTTTAGGATGTGGATGGACAACTAGGGATACATTAAGGCTTCTTTTCAAAGAAGACTTCTTCTAAAGTCAAACTGAACACGTGTTGCTTTTCATGTTTTATACCATTGATGGGAACATGAATAGAAACTTCATCATATTAGGGCATCGTACATCTTCTTAGATGAGTCAAGATGGGAGATGTAGGGTATAAAGTGGTATTTTATAGAGTCCACTATTATACTCATGGCATTGATGTCATTGTCTTTGAACTTATCCATAGCTGCAACGTTCTAAGGTTCCTTCTCTTTTCCTTATTCAAACTCTGGTTCTACAATATTTCCTTTCACGTTATCTAACACTTTATTCTTGGCAAGTATTAGATCAATCCTTGTCTTCCATGCTTTGAAGTTAGAATCCCCTTCCAACTTGTTTTTTGACTTCATAGAGTAAGTCATAATTTCTTTGACTTGGTCAACCCTTGATTATGACGAAAAACTCAAACTTGACGTCGTATCCTATTGAGAGTACCAGGGTATGTGCTAGTCTAGGGCACACTAGTCTATCGAGAAATTAGGTTAATCTCTTCACTTAATGTGCCTCAACGAAAGGGTTAGGGTTTCGTTGTTGCAGTAGAAACTGGATGCAACTGCAACAGAGTAAATCCTCCCAATCTATCTTCCAGCGGTTAGACTACCCGAAGATAGTGTGGGCACATAACCTGTTAGAATATAATGGATTTTCTCATTTAACTATAGACAATATAGCAATATTTTCACCCAACCATAGGCCGAAGTCACCCTCGAGCACCTTAACCTTGATAGAGAATCATTCTGAAAGAAAACCATAGGCTATATAGCCAAACAAGATAGCGCACCTCTCTCCACGGATAGCACACCAAGAAATAATAGCCACAATAGGCCAAGAAGAAATTCCAAACCATAACCAAGAGAGAATCCCAACCAAAAACCAAAATCTGCTAGTTGTAGCAGCTGCAACTGCAGCTCTTCTCCAAACTTGTTCACCATTGCAGTTGTGAGGTGTGTGTAAAAATGAGCTCAAGAACCCTTTATTTATATTCCTCTAATTCACTTAGATGGGATGAATTCTTCTCTTGGAGACTAATAAATTAATATAAATCATTCTCTTGAGCTGACTAGTCTTCTAGGGTTATTTAGGGTTTCTTCTTGCTTCCTAGAATAATTTATTCTCGTCAGATTTACACAGGGAGGTAAATTCCTCCTGCATCTACCATAATATCAAAAACCACCTCCCTTGGTCACCTAGCTGAGGGCCCATGCAATATGGTAGAATCCATCGATAATTTTAGGGGCAAAATTTCGCCAATGGGCGAAATTTTAAGGTTTAAATTTTTGAAGGGGTGAATTTTTATTGAATTAGTTTTTAAGAAAATTAAAATTTTTAGCCAAAATATTAAATTAAACAACATATATGGTAGATTATTCATCCCATAAATAAAATATGAAAATACAGTGGAAAGAGGGTTCGCCCTCCGGATTTCATGACAAAATTTCGAATTCACCTCAATATTTTAGAATCCAGTTTTTTTGGTGAGTGAATCGCCCTGCATATCCTTGAATCAAGGATTTAGGGAAAATATTTATCCTGCATATCCTCGTTTCAAGGTTTTATGGCATCGATTTTTCTCATGGTGATTTTCTTGAGGTAACAATTTCTCCCATCGAATTTTCGGTTTCCCCCTGCATTTTCAATTTTTGGGTCGTTGGCATTTATTTTCTTTCCATTTTTATCTGTATTACCAATATTAGTGGGTATAACCAAGATTTTAACACATTATAAACAATTTTGATATTTGGAAAAGTCATCTCCAAGTGTTGGAAATGCGTTTTGGCATTTTGGAGATAGATTCTTTAAAAAAAAGCCTCTGAAATGCAGCTGAATCATGTCAGCGGTATTTTAAAATTTTGAATGTCATTTAGTTGTTTAAGTCAGTGTATTGGATGTATTAGGTGACATTTTGATCACTGAAATGAAAGAAAACAAAAAAATGCTAACCCTAATATCTTATTAATCAAGTTATAAATGGAGGGATTGGGTCTCCTTTAATGATAACCCTGTTTTTGGCTTTATTTCAAAATTTAAAATTTGTGGGTGGTATTCTGAAATATTTAACATCTTGTGTTTTTATTGCATATATGTTTATTTTGGTGTGTTTTTTGTGTCCTGGCCATATCATTTCCTGATTTTTTCAAAATTTGCTACTTCCATATCCATGAGACTTAGCCATTTTGAACAATGATTGCTTTGTGGTGAGCAAAGGATGCATACTAGGATAAAAACTTGTAAAAGCATAGGATTTTGTTGTTTTTTCACTGGAGAGGCATCCTAACTTGGATTTATAGTTTTCATGGTTTCCAAAACTCATGGCATGAGTGCCTTTTTGCTTATTTTCCATTGGAACAATGGTTGTAAACTTGTAACAACAGTGGCTTTTAGTTTCTTTTACACAAGAATTGCTTATTAATTTTTTTATAGAAACACCTGATAAGAAATACAATGATTTATTGAATACCAAATTTTGTAAATGTTCTCATTGTATTTATTAAAGTTTAAATTATTTTGAATCATTGTTTGTTATTAATCATTAACTAAGAATTTTTTTTCATGGTTTTAATATTTTCAAATTTCTATGTAGTATATAATTTTTCATTTGGGGTAGGGTTCCCTAAGTCATGGTAGACTCCCAACATACCTTGACATCCCCTAAAATTTGAGTGGTCTCTCCAGACATACTGGGTATGTGTCCCCTTGCGCCCACATACTGGAACTTTGGTTGAACATTGATAAAAATAATCCTTTCTTGTACAACAATTTCCCGTTATAGATGACATACTATTTGAAGAACCCACATCGCCTACCCATTTATTCCAATAAGATAATAGTGAAGCCGAGATTCTTTTACTATTTCCAAACTGTTAGAGTAAGAACATGCTTTTCTAACATCCTTTACATTGGTTTTTATCTGACTTATTCTTGTGAATTTAAAGACACTTCTCATACTAGGTCATTCCATTTGCAATGAGTACAGTATGCCACATGAACCGGGATAAATTATATAGCAAGTACTCAAATATTATAGTTTAGGATGAATAAGGGTTTGTGTATATGGGAGTCAATTTTCCAACTAGTGAAAAACCTTTGTTTTTAGCCTTCTCAATTGGGGTGGTTATAGGAGTTTTATTGAAACTTCGAAGTAAGGAAACTCTATAGGCATAATTGTTGTCATGTCCACTTATAGTGAAAGTAAAAAGGACCTTTGTGCTTCCTTGTTTCCAACGGAGAAGTTTATTCACATCCCAAGTTTTGGCATCATTAGATTGATCATACTAGTTTTACAATGCTCCTCGAAGACAAAGAAAGGCTTCCTCGTTGTCAACATGGTAAATAAATAGGAAGGAATGGTATATATATTGGAATGAGGTATTAGAGATGTTAGTTCAAAGATTATTCAAGTTTCTACCAGTCTCCTCCATCAATTTGAAACTCGAATAGGATTGAAGTATAGATGAGGAGATGCAGGCACATATGATTTAAGTTGTTATATATGACCTGTTAGTTTTGGGTTTCCCATGAAATATTGTATTTATAGAATTGTGTTGGCCACGCTTTATAACTTCTTGACAAAATGTTTCAATAAAAACCATTTGAATATTGGTCTAGATTGAGGAAAAGATGCCACTTTATGACTCCCCAGAGTTCTCAAGTTTTGGATTGCTCTATCCTTTAAAATAAGTGGGGAATATTCAAATGCATCTAATGAATAGTTTATTACTTCATATTCAACATTTGTAACCATTTTTTTTCTAAATGTTCATTAGAACACATCAATGATGGCATAAAACTCCGCCAAGGAGGCATAATTCCCAAGTATTAAATTCAATCTCCCTAAGGAATAAAGAAATAGGTTCTACAATCACCTATTGGTTAGTAAACGAGGATCAAAACGCAATCTACTACAATTTTATTTCAAATGTGGTGCCATAGATAATGCTCAACAAGTATTCAATAAAAAGATTGAGCAAAAAAGTGTAGTCTCATAGAATGCAATTATTGTATGAGATGTCAACGTGGGTATGTCCAAGATATCCTACATTTGATTGAGCAAATGGTATAGGTTGAGATTTTTGTGGTGGTGGAGATAGTCCTACTTATTTGTCTTACAATTTCAAATAATATTTTTTTTCATAACACCATATTAGTAGAATATCAAAAGAGATGGTTGTTGTAGAGTATTCAATTCAGATAAAAATTGAGAAATAAGAGTCGAAAGAAGGTTTGTATGTTAGTCTTTTGAAGCAAGCCATAAATATTTTCCATTGGAATTAGGAAAACCATTTAAAGATCGACATCAAGGAAACTGGTTTCTTGCAATTTCATAGGTTATGTAGTAGATCCATGTAAAGATATTTGTGTGTTTGTTGAAGGATGTGACCTTATCAAAGCTCTAGCTTCTACTATTTCCAGCACTTCTCACAAACTAAGTTGAACTCAAAGGCTCAAGCTGATTTCAAAATTTTGGAAATAATGTCAATGTTTCTTTTAAGTCCAATGTAAACATTGAAAAGTATATATGTATCTTCTCTCTCAAAGGTGTGGAAAACTCCAAATTAGACATTGTTCTTTTTATAAAGGATATATTGTCTTTCACACCTTTTCCATATATATATTTTTGTTTAGAAACTAAAGTAAGTCAAACTTCCATCAAGTTCATTTTCTTTGATCCCATTGTTGCAAAAATTCTCTGAATGAGTTGTGGTTCAATGTAACATGAATTTGCAGTTCTGGGAATCTCATTGAAAGCACAATCTTGTAATTATTTTCACAACATTTTTTGGTTTTGGTTTTCTTTAGATGCCTTGTTGTTTCATAACTTAAATTATGGTGTATAAGCTACCTACTATTTTTACCATCATGCAAATGTCCATGTGCAACCATGCTTGTTGTTTCATAACTTAAATTCTGGTGTAAGTTACCTATTATTTTGACCATCATGAAAATTTCCATGTATGACCATGCTTACAACCATGCTTATTTAGATCTCTAAGGTGTTTACTCATTGTATATACTCCTAAAAACAAATGTCCTGCTTTAGGGATTTATACCTTATACAGACTCAATGGAATTTTGTTGGGGACTTCTGGTGTTTAATGCTCTTCCGTTGGCAGAAGTGAATGTGTTTTTTGTATGGAAACAAGTAAAACTCATGCCTAGAAGGGAAATTTCGAAGTGATTTTGGATTTGGAACGTTGAACACTAGAAACGATTCAATTTTGGAGGAACACCCATCATAATATTTCAAGCTTGCAACACCATATACCATTGTTGTTGTTTTTTTAAACATTTCCCTACCATAAAGTAAATTTTGATTTAAAGAATTTCTTATCAGTTAATTTAATTTAATTTAATAATATATCCTTAATAAATTTATTACATTTAGAGTGTTTTAAACTATGCAACTTTATTGTTTGGTTTAGCTCGGGTGGTTGGGAGAAATGATTGTTATCCTCCTCACCGATGTTCAATTCCCAAAATCACATGTTGATCTATCAAGATTCTAGGATTTACCCAACTTAAAATTTTGGTATTTATCAAAAGTTAAAGGCTTCATAAAATATCAGTTTCTAAAACCATGTTCTACAATTTTCTAAAACCATGGCTTCCTAAAATGTTACTACTTAACTTAGATTATGCATTGTTTGTGGATCAGGTCGTCTATCACTTGACTGTACTAATCACAAGTTGAAGTAGTATCTCTCTTCTTGAGACATATTTGTAAAAATCATATTGGTTGAAAATAATGTTGCCTTATCCAACCATGCATATCTTGGAACTCTATATTTGTTACATTTAAATATCATCATTTCTGTCTCAATTGAATTTTCATCCTTTATTATAATCTGAACGAGAGGGATAATTATATCATTTTTCACAAGATAATCAATGCTTTTCTCCATATCTATTTTGTTCTTCAACAAATTAAGTAAAACTTGAATTGTTAATTGGGTTCTTTTTTGTTTTCCATCCTATCAAATAAATGATATGGGAACAAATTTAGATTCAACCAGCTTGGTGGGCTAGTTTGAGTGGTAGAGTACCGTGAATTGCAAGTAGGAGTCCATGGAATCAAGTACATTTCCTTCCTTTGTTATATTAGTGAACCTCACTAAAGCAAATAAATTATATGGAAAACAAATTCATATTCAACTAGGAAAAGAGTTCCTTTCAAACTACATTTGTCAGCATGAACTTTGCAAATTTTGTACCTTGAAAAATCAAGCTTCCTAGGAAACTACATAATATCATATTTCCTTTCTATGTAATACAATGTTCTCATGGGAAAATGTCCAAGTTTAACAACTGCATAATGTTTTACATTCTCTCAGGAACTCTTCAATGCATCAATTAGAAGAGGAATCATACTTATTCGCATATTTATTGTTTTTTTTTAACATTTTTCCGCCATCATCAGGACTGTTTTTTGACATTTTGGACCCCTTCCTCTCAGTATTTCCCTGAAATTTCACTTTCCTCCACTTCCTAACATCTACCCCTACCTCCCCAAATTTTCCTCAAAAATTAGAAACCCCCTAACCCCTTCATCTTCCTTCATTTCTAAACTATCCAAATCCCCTGTTTTTCCCTACACTAAACCCTAATTTCCCCTCTCATTGAGCTAGAGTATACTATGGAATCAACGAAAACTAAGAAGAGGAATATGGGAGGAAATATTAGCAGGTATGAGCCCACTTCATCACATGATATCATGTCTTCACCATTTCTCAAGAAATCATTTCAAGATATAAGTCATTTGCCACACATAGGGACAGTCTTACTTCAAAATTGGTTTATGAAGTAAGGAAGATTAATTTGATAAAATCGAAAGAGGTTTTTTTCAATAATATACTAAGGAACACAAAAATCCTTCAATTTATACACATGTATTATTATTTGGGAGAAATTCCAAAAATATAGTTGCTATAGGAGAGTTGCTGGACTTCTCAAGTAGTCTTTGAAGATTGAATTTTTAGGTGTCTTGGAGCTAGTTTTTGTAGAGATTGATGACTCTAATGACAAACATCCATCCTCATATTTTCAATGCATCTTTAAGAAGTGAATTTTGATCATGGGAAGGCCTTCAAAAGTCCTCCAGAAGCTGGTCGTTGTGCTTCTGCTAGACCACACTGCACTTTTGGCTATTTTTTTGGTCATCATTTTCAAAAGAGGATTATAACTAAATGAAGATGAATTTTGGAAAACCAAAGGAGGTTGTTTCTAAGGAAATAACAAATCTTAATAAACTCCTTCAGTTTTTACACATGTATCATATATTAGGATATATTCAACTTTCTTGGAGGCCTATTTCAGAAAATCAAATTCTCCAATTTAATTGCCTATTTTAGTCATTATTGCCTGTATCCTCATTGATGCCAAATGAAGGGTGGGATACTTGGTAATCATAATGTGGAGCTAGTGTACACTATTTGACAGAAATAATATAGGCATTTGCAGCTATAATCTTGGGATTCCCATGGTATGCTTATTGACAATGTTTCTTCTTAGTTTTATCATCAATTTGAATGTTTATCTCTCCTTGAAACCATATGTATGCTTTCATGTGATCATCTCATTATTTTTTAAGAAGAATTCATAAGTTTTATGTTTGTTTTGATGAGATATTCATGTTTGTGTTTCATTTATTATGATGAATGAATTCATAGTCATATGCTCATTTTATCCTTCATTTTTAACCATGTACCAAAATGTCAACCCAAATATGTCACTAAACATACCTACCTTGCCTCATTTTTATCCCTGCAAATGATCATTTGGAAACCCTGACCTAGTTCCTAGATCTATGACCTTGGTCCATCAAACCTATAAACTCAAAACCTCACTGAGATGAAAACCTAGCCTAATATATTTTTCCTTCTCCAGACACCTTATTGATTGTGATCATAGAGAGAGCCCTCTCTAGTTTGGTAGGGCTAGATACCAAATCAAAATTTTGGCCTGTGGTTACCTCTTCAGTCTCCTTCTCAGCCTTAGGAGAACTGTGGGCATGATAACACAACACATATGAACTTTGTGGTGAAATATTATAAAAAATAATAGAGGGATATGCAAGAGTGTACAATGAGAACCTTGAAAAACATAACCCCTAATGCTTGCAACATTGTCTAGAGGATGGAAAAATTATGTTTCTTTTTCCAAATATGTAAAAATAGTATATTACAGTTTAATGAATACATTTTCCTATTATTATATATGGTTTTATACTCTATCAAAGAGATTTCCAAGACTTTACAAGGTTTTATAATTCAGTGAAACATTCTCCAAGATTTTGCAAGAGTTCATAATTCAGTGAAACATTCGCCAAGATTTTACAAGAGTTTATAAGTCAGTGAAAGATTCCCCAAGATTTTATAAGATTATATAATTGACTAAAAGATTCACCAAAAAATTATATATACATATTATATCATTGATAAAATAGCCTTCAATTTTTCCTATGTATCATGATGATTCACCCACTTATTATACATACAAATTTACGGGGGGTTCTTAAAATCACCCCTAGGAGAATCCCAACATGAACCGTCGGTAGAAGTTCACTAGTCCCAAAAAGATAAGAAGCTTGACTAGTGTGGTTGGGGCTGACTAGTCACGGATGAATTGGATCTTATATGGATCAACATGTACCCCATGCTCATCAACAATGTAGCCCAAGTATTGGACCCTGTTCATGCCAAAAGAGAATTTTTCCAAGTTGGCATAAAGCTTGTGCTATTGTGGAGTGCTCAAAACTTGCTGAATATGTCGCATGTGCTCCTCCCACATTCTGCTGAACATGAGGATGTCATCCAAATATACTACCACAAAGGATTTGGTGAAGGGTCTCAATACATCATCCATCAATCTCATGAAAGTCACTGGTGCATTTGTTAAGCCAAAGGGCATGACTAGTCATTCATAGAGACCTCCTTTAGACTTCAAGGTTGTATTCCATACATTAGTTGGTTCGATGGGAAGCTCGTAGTAGCCAGAATTTAGGTCAATCTTGCTGAAGAACTTGGCCCCCTTGAGTTGGTTAAGAGGGTCATCGATCTTGGGAATGCGGTAATGGTTCCTGACTGTGATTTTTTTTAAGGCTCTATAATCAATGTTGAGTCACCAAGTCCTGTCCTTCTTCTACACTAGTAAAATTGGGCTTCCGCAAGGGGAGGAGTTGGGTCTGATGTGCCCCTTTTGAAGAAGCTCTTGAATCTGACGCCGAATTCCATCATTCCCAATCAACGAATGTCGATAGACTGGTCCATTAGGTAGAGGTGTGCCAAGGGTCAAATCAATTGGATGCTTGACTTGGAAGTGTGTCGGTACCCCTGTAGGTGAGGCGAAGATGTCTACATAGTCCTCCACGATATCGTCCACTTGTTTTTGTTGCAAAGAGAGACATTGTGTAGAGGCCATGGATGTGGTGGAAACCTTCTACTTGCTTGGAGCACGGATCACAAAGAAGATGAACTTCCCAGTATGGGAAATGACCTTACTGTATTTCTTAGCAGAGACTAAAGAAATAGTAGTAGACGATACTACCTCTGGGGTCTTGTACAATTGTCTACCCAAAGTAATAATAACATTGCGGGGTCTAGACTCATACACATCATTACGCTTCCACAAATATGGTTTCCCTAAAATATCATCACAAAATTCAAGGGGATAAATATCACACAATACCTCATCTTTGAAAGTCTTGATGCCATAGGGAAGATGACACTATTGTCTGACACAAAGATCTCCTCCTTGGCGAAGCTAGCCGATGGTGTATCACTGCAGGTGCGACGTCATTGGCAGGTCTAGCCACTTGATGACCTTTGTTGAAATCATGTTCTTCTGACTACCGCTGTCGACAATGAAATGAATTGGAAGCCCCTTGACCCATATCTATAGTGAAAGAGACGTTCCCCTTCCTCTGGTTCTTCTGGTTCACTTGGATGGAATTTGGTGCTAGTGAAAGTGGCACTGAGTTCAACATCGATAATCTGCTTCCCTCCTTCAGGATTTAACTTGGAATCATAATCGACCTTTGACTCGAATTCCTTCAGCTCGGCCACGAAGGACTGCTTGGAGAAACATTCTTCGGTGTTGTGCCAAGGACTTTTATGGTACTCATACCATTTTCCCATGTCCTTCTTCATCTTCTCATTTCTCTTCTTGTGCTGCCGCTTGGACTGGTTTTCCTGAGGGTGACCATATCGACTTGGTCCCTTGCTGTGTGAGTTGGGGTTGCCTTTGCCCTTCTTCAGCTGTGAGGGGTTTGCAGATCCAAACTCTCATCGTTTCTGCTTAAATTTATTCTCAATATTGACAGCGTATCTATAATTCGTTCCCAATGAGGTGAAGTACAGGAACTCCATTTATCTTTGAATGTATCTATCCAAACAACTGTGGTATTTGAGAACCATATGATGCTCAGAGTCTTTGATACCAAATTTGGTGTGTCGGGTATGGAAAATAATGGTGAAGTCTGGTACTATCTCGTCCCTTTCTTGACGTAGGGTGGTCCATCTGGTGTACTGGTCCTCGTAGCTTCCAACAGGGTAGTATTGTTCTTTAATGGTGTCCCAGAAGGGATCCCATGTAGGGGCCACCACAAACATTGTAGATTCCTCCATGACCCTTTGCTTAGAGTAAGTATCCCACCAGTATTTAACATTGGGAACGACCTTGATGAGTGCAAAAGTGTTCTTTTCCCTATCGGAAAAATTGTGGACCGAAAAATATCCTTCGAGAAGATTCAACCATTTATCTACAACATCCACATCTATTATTCCTTCAAATAATGGAATATCAAAATTTACATGTACCTTGAAGGGGGTTGCATGGCCGCTTGATGAAGATGCTTCTCCCGTGGGCAATCGTCGAAGGATTTGCACAAAGTTGTCCATCATTTTGTTCCATTGTTGCGTGAGGGATTCCTCAAGAAACATTTTAATAGGATCTCCTACTTTGTCATCTTTCTTTTTGTCTCCCAGGGGTTTTTGTTGGGCTCGACGCGATCGTTCTTGTAATGGCTTGATTGGTTCGAGTCCCAACTTCTTGTACCCAAACCTTGTCGAGGACATGCACGAAGAAAAATAAATGAAGAGATGACTAATATAATACCACTGATCCGGATTTAGGAGCGGAACAAACTGATTAACAGACTGAATACAATAAACATAGAGATATGAAGAATAACACAAATATCCAATGAACAATATATTTTATTAAATAATGAAATAGGTTGAAATTGTAAAACTGTAGAACTAAAACTTGCTTGAATGGTGGTATCTATCTCTAAGAAGATATGTGGCCACTATGTGCATCTGTCTGAGTAGAATGGATTACAATGAGGCTCCAAAGGCCTTTTTGATATTACTCATGAATGCCAAAACCCTAGACATCCAAAAACCTAACCCTAGAAGGTGAAACGCCAAAAGTTATGTGGGATCTATGGGTAAGTTGGTGTAATTTGGTACCTCAACTTCCTAGGGCCGTAAATTTTTCATACGACCTCCATTTTAGGTGCATGATAACCCATTGGAAAGGTATTTGAGAGAACTACACATTTCGTCATCAAAATCTAACTCTTTCTACAATTTGACTGTGGCGAGAAAAAAAATGTTCAGGGCCCCAAAACGACCCCATAAGTACAACAAGATGTGCTGACATGAAACATACAAAATAATCTAATTGGATTAGGCGAGAGGCCACCCGTATCCACCCAGACGATGTGTGGGGCTTCAGACAACCCCATAAGTGTAGAACCCACAATTACAAAGCAGTACAAAAGAACATGCTGAACAAAAAACAGACATGAGGAGCTAGTTGGAATAGGTGGGTGGCCACCAATATCCATCTGGATCAAGATTAGAGACTATTAAGGAAAGATAAATTTTGATGCCCCATCCCTAAAATGGGTACTTAGGGGTCGGGTGTGTTACACCAACCATTCTTAAATAATTAACTAGTTGTGAAGGTAACTGGAAGAAATGATTAGATCCTATAGTAGGATCTTCTCCCAGTCTAATGTTTGCTCCATTCTCGAGACACCACGCCATCCATTTTTCAATTACTAGTACTACCTTATAAAAATCTTGCCAGACCACCGATGCTCCCCTAATACTTTTATTCTACTATCGCAACCACAATTCTAAATTGAGCGATTTAAAATACTTAGTCCTTAGTATCTTCCCCCATAAAGTTTCTTTATGTAAACCTCTTCACAGTGACTTCATAGCCAAGGCTTCACTAAAACATAGTACATTTTTTAGACCTCAACCTCCATAGTTGTAAGGATGGGATAAAACTTCCCATTTAACCAGGTGAAAAACATGAGACTTATTTCTACACACCCATAGGAAGTCAAAGAATCTCCCTTTGATCTCATTTAGCATAAATTTAGAAATGTTAGTCAAAGAGGGCCAATAGAAAAGTATTGCATCTAACATAGCTAGAACTACTCTTCCACCCATGGAAAGCCATCTGTTGCACCATAGCCCTAATCTTTTATCCACTTTTTTAATAACCCATTTCCAATCAGCCACTATATAAATGTGTTTTAAGAACTCATTGCATATATTGAAACTCATATGAATATTTTAATTCACTAAACATAAGTATTAGGTCTATTAGGCCAACTATTGTAAAATCAATTAAAAAAAAATGATTAAAGTTTTGTTATATAAGCCTAAAAATACATTAAAAATGATTAAAAATAGTTAACCTATGGTACTTCCTATGATTCCTAGCGGGCTTGACCATCCATTTCTGATGTGTGGATGTGATAGTATTACAAATAGATGTGAATAGATAATTCATTGGAGTTGCAGTTATCTCGATGAAACAGAGTAGGGTTTATAAGGGTTTATAAAAGTTTAAAGAAGATCGTAGGTCTGCATGTTTAAAAGAATAAGGTGCATGAATCTGATTAGGTTTCATGAATCTTATGTCCTGCCTTGTGGATCTTGTGGATCTTAGTAACGCAGAAATAGATGGAATTAGTTACAATTTCCATATGACATTCAGAGAGACTCCGAAAGTATTGACGTTTGAAATGGAGAGGATTTATGGGGTTCCCTAAAAAGTTGTAAATGAAGAAGTTGTGATGCACTTGAATTATAAGTTTTAAGAAGAATCTCTTCAACGTAGATCTATATGCTGTGTCTATATATTCCCGATTAGTATAGCGCAGTTTCAATATCATCTCGTTATTTGTTTATGCGTGATCAATCGCCATGGCAGGAACCTGAATTAATTTATATGCTATGTTAACTATAGTGGTCATCGCTTTATATGTGGGAAGCTGGGCAAAGGCCGAGACGATTGATCAGCCATCAAAGAGGTAGAGCTTTAAAGATTTACAAGTGAATTTAATACGCAGAGACTCCCTTCTCTCGCCATTCGTAGATGGTCGGAGCCTTTCACTTTCCCAATGATTGCACTGAGCTATTGAACAAAGAAACTATGGGAGGAGGAGAGTAACCTCCATCCCTGACTATCATTGTGCAAGAAGAAATAGTCTCTCTCAAAGCATCAAGGTCTAGCTAGGGGGTGGCCAACGATAAATCTATTCAAGAGTGGTTGTGCCTATGGTTGGGTGGAAATAGGTACCCCTTTCAATAGTCACTTCATGCTTTTTGGATTCTGATAAGTATTTTCATACTCTGTGTACTGGAATGGAAGTGATGGTTGAATGCCTGAATTTATGGTTAAATTTTACAATGTTTGATAAGTCATTTGAAATGCTTATTATTTTTTTGTGAACCCATGATTTTTTTAATGGTCTTATGTTTTCCTCATCTTAGCAACTAGGGTATTATGGGACATGGGTCTATAAGTGAGTCTCAGAATAAGCTGCGGTCTTTGCATTGACTGGAAATTTCCTATGGGAGGAGGAGAGTAACCTCCATCCCTGACTATCACTGTGCAAGAAGAAAGAGTCTCTCTCAAAGCATCAAGGTCTAGCTAGGGGGTGGCCAATGGTAAATCCATTCAAGAGTGGTTGTGCCTATGGTTGGGTGGAAATAGGCACCCCTTTCAATAGTCACTTCATGATTTTTGGATTATGATAAGTATTTTCATACTCTGTGTACTGGAATGGAAGTGATGGTTGAATGTCTGAATTTATGGTTAAATTTTACAATGTTTATTATTTTTTTGTGAACCCATGTTTTTTTTAATGGTCTTATGTTTTCCTCATCTTAGCAACAGGGGAGTTATGGGACATGGGTCTGTAAGTGAGTCTTAGAATAAGATACGGTCTCTGCACTGGCTGGAAATTTCCTAAGGAAATTCATCCCAAGGAATGATTTCGTGATATAGGAGTTGGGGTAGACTTCACTGGGATTCCTCAGTCATATCGACCTCTCAATTCACCCTTCGCAGGTGACTAAGTCCAAACTCTTTGGAAGGAGGGTGCCTTCTTCAAACCATTCACCTGTGTGATTGAGGGCTTATGTTGACGATTCTATCCAAATCGTGACTGAGTGTTGATAATGCAGCCTTGAGGCTTGCCTAAGATTCCATATTACCAAGGTATCGGAACCCCGTGCTAGAGCCGAAAGGGGCTAATCCTTTCTGACTTCGAAACTCTGAGATTTCAGAGCTTTGGGGTGATTGGACTTACTACTCTCAAACCAACCGAAGAAAACCTGTTGGTTTGGTCACCAACGAGGTTGACTGAAATCTGTCATTTCCCCTAACCGTGACCAATGGACCTATCCCACTGTTAAACCCTAACCCACTTACCAATCGTGAAGTAACGCGAGTCACATATCCGAGGGTATTCGGGAGTCTCCTTGGCCATTGGATCTACGCCAATGTTAGTCTGACGTTGACTACTTCGAGAAAAAAAAGGTGTCATAGAACCAAATTTCCTGAACACCGAAGTTGCGAATTAATGTGGGTTGTGGATCTGGGGAGTCCGTTGAGAACCCCTCTTAACTGTTTGATCAATCCATGGAGGGACTCGCGTACAACACTTCGAGGAAGTCCTACTTTGGGAGAGCAAAGCTGTCATAACACCAAACCCCCCGAATGTCGGAGATGTGAATTAATGTGAACCATAGATCTAGGGATGCTTCGTGATCCTTCTTGGCCATTGAATCCATGTTGTGGTTAGTTCGACATTGACCACTTCACGGGAAAGGGGGTGGTAAGTGAGCGAAAACCTTCGAATGTCGAACTCACGAAGTCATGCGAGGCGTAGATCTAAGGATGTTGCGGGGCCATTCTTGACCGTTAGATTTTGACCATGGTCATCTTAACGCTGACCACTCCAAGAGCAATGAGGAAGTCACACAGCGGATCCCTCGAACGTCGAAGTTACAAAGTAACAGAGGCAATAGATCAATAGATCTATGTGGATGCATCTCAACTTTAAGATCTAATGGCATCAGAAGGCTATCAGTCCGGAGTGACGTGGCACACTGACGTCACCCAGAGTGACGTGGACCCACGCTTGACGTCCCACGTGTCACCTTGATTTGTACTTTTCACAGACTCTATGTGCTCATTAGAATGTGATACGTGTCACCCATGGACGGGGCCACGTGTCATCTCTACCTTGTCGCATGTCACCTTCTTGGCACATATTTGCTTGGCCCATTTTGCAGGTGGAGTACTTGGAACCCACCTATCCTTTCCTTTTCATTTAATACGCCACCACGTGTAAGGGTGGACCCTTATAGAGTTTGGGACTCTTGAGGTTTGGGGTGTAGTGTCATAGATAAGCTGAAAGGTATGAAGGCCAAAGTGACGTGGCAAGATTTTGGGCTCCTTCAAGAGGTCGGGATTTCGGGACTCCGAAGAATATGCATGT
This sequence comes from Picea mariana, assembly GCA_032191745.1. Classification (NCBI taxonomy): domain Eukaryota; kingdom Viridiplantae; phylum Streptophyta; class Pinopsida; order Pinales; family Pinaceae; genus Picea; species Picea mariana. The sequence goes on from JASDQU010109412.1 coordinate 76,033, forward strand.
AGAAATAAAAAGAGGTGTTCAACGCTGAAGTGTCGAACACTGAATTCCTCTTAAGCTTATGTGTTAAATGTGGATCGAGTTCCACCATTGGATTTGACAGTGGATGGAATTCCGTAGTGGATGTAGGAATGTTGGGGAATCTTCGTGGATTTAGGAACTTGGGGATGGTAGGAATGAGATGGACCAACGTGGCCCTTGACTGATAACGACCGAAGAGCTTTGGGAGGTCATAACTTGCAATCCAGATTTCAGATTTGAGCCTGGTAGCAATCCTTAGAAAGCAACAGTTGAGCATAAGAGGATGGAGACCCCATAGAGAGGATTAGAGACTATTAAGGAAAGAAACATTTTGATGCCTCATCCCTAAAAAGGGTACTTAGGGGTCGAGTGTGTTACACCACACATTCTTAAATAATTAACCAATTGTCAAGGTAACTCGAAGAAATGACTAGATCCTATAATAAGATCTTCTCCTAGTCTATTGTTTGCTCCATTCCCAAGACACCAAGCCATCCATTTTTCAATCACTGGTACTTCTTTATAAAAACCTTGCCACGCCACTGATGCTCCCCTAATACTTTTATTCTCTTGTCACAACCATAATTCTAAATTGAGCGATTTCCAATACTTAGTCTTCAGTATCTTCCCCCATAAATTTTCTTTATGTAAACCTCTCCACAGTGACTTTGCAGCCAAGGCTTCACCAAAACATACTACATTTTTCAGACTCCAACCTCCATAGTTGTAAGGATGGGATAAAACTTCCCATTTAACGAGGTGAAAAACATGAGAATTCTTTCTACCCACCCATAGGAAGTCAAAGAGTCTCTCTTAACCCATTTAGGATAGATTTAAAAATACTAGTCAAAAAGAGCCAATAAAAAGGTATTACATCTAACACAGCTAGAAGTAATCTTCTACCCATGGAAAGACATATGTTGCACCATAGCCCTATTCTTTTATCCACCTTTTTAATAATCCATTTCCAATCAGCCACCATATAAATGTATTTTAAGAACTCATTGCATATATTGCAACATATATGAATATTTTAATTTACTTAGGCCAACTATTGTAAAATCAATTATAAATAATAATGATTAGAGTTTTGTTATATAAGCCTAAAAATACATTAAAAATGTAAAAATAAAAATGATTAAAAATAGTTAACCGATGGTAATTCCTATGATTCCTGGCGGGCTTCACCATCCACTTTGTGCTAGTATTACAAATAGATGTGAATACATAATTCATTGGAGTTGCAGTTATCTCGATGAAACAGAGCAGGGTTTATAAGGGTTTATAAAAGTTTAAAGCCGATCGTAGGTCTGCATGTTTAAGAGAATAGGGTGCATGAATCTGATTAGGAATCATGAATCTTACGTCCTGCCGTGTGGATCTCGTGGATCTCAGTAACGCAGAAATAGATGGAATTAGTTACAATTTCCATGACATTCAGAGAGACTCCGAAAGTATCGACGTTTGGGATGGAGAGGATTTCTGCGATTCCCTAAAAGATTGTAAATGAAGAAGTTGTGATGCACTTGAATTCTAAGTTTTAAGGAGAATCTATTCATCGTAGAGCTATACGCTGCGTCTATATATTTCAGATTACTATAGAGCAGTTTCAATATTATCTCGTTACTTGTTTATGCGTGATCAATCGCCATGGCAGGACCCAGAATTAATTTATGTGCTGTGTTAACTGTAGCGATCGTCGCTTTATATGTGGGAAGCTGGGCAAAGGCCGAGACGATTGATCAGCCATCAAAGAGGCAGAGCTTTAAATCTTTACAAGTGAATCTAATACGCAGAGACTCCCCTCTCTCGCCATTCGTAGACGGTCGGAGCCTTTCACTTGCCCAACGATTGCGCCGAGCTATTGAACG